>JAVIAB010000092.1:21897860-21955360 GCA_032433765.1 Megaustenia siamemsis | reverse complement strand
ATGTAAGAAAATACCTAGAACTGTAACATGTCATAACAGATTTTAAAAAGAGCTCGTGATTGAATAGGAGGAAAGGTCACAACTGAGAACTAAATAAGGTTTAGACTAACTTCAGTTAATAAACTTCATTTAGTTCTCAGTTATGACCTTTCCTCCCATTCAATCCAAAGTGCTATTAAAAAATCACTAATGACTCGTTAGATTTCTACGTATTTTCTAACAATTAATTATACTCGAAAGAGTCCGTGGAGCGTGTCGCGTCTACATTCAACACATTTTCGTACATTGTCAAGTCTCTTCCAAGTGCTCACCAATACCTCTCTTCTAAGTGTAGCCTCAGTTCTGGTAACTTATCCGTTTCGTTTTATGTTTTAATTCACATCATTAATTTTTTTAATCTCGAATTTCGAGCAGAAGTTAAATTATGGTTTTAAGTGGCAGACTACAGAGAATGAAGAATGTGAGAATTTGATACAAACTCTGTGGAATAGGGAAGACTCCTGACTCGCAGGCGGCAAGTTTTTCTGAGAGGGATAACTCTTGAATGAAAACAACTGCCATCTGGCAGGAAAGTCAATATAACGCTATGGAAACATTCCCCAATAAATGTACCTAGAAGATGGATGCATTGAATTGGAAGATGCAAAACACAAAACAGTCGCAGTTGGTGAATGAAGAAAATGAAGAATCAATTATTTATCGGGACCTCAGAGCGATCCAGTAATCAGTGACATCGCTTTGCAGCGTCATGTAACTTCATCAACAAAATCTCTACACTACGATTGTTCTATGACCGTCAAGTTTGTGATGTATATCAACCGCTAAGGTTACCCCAAGATCGTTGGTCCTTGACTGTCAGTCCTCTACTAATCGCTGAGAGCCCTAGACTGTTAGGGAACAGGCAAATAATTGCAATGCTGCTCCCTATTCTTCGATCTGACCCTACTACTCGTCTGCTCTTCCCTGACCCACCACTAGTGGCCTTTAGACGTGACCGGAACCTCCGAGACTTTCTTGTCAGGGCCGTCTTCCTGCTGACCACTTCAGCCATCGAGGCACTATCCGCTGCAACCGGAGAGTATGTAAAACTTGTGACCACGTTCTCCAGACCGACACTGTCCTCTTCCCTAATGGTCCTTTCGAGATCAGAGAGGGATTCACTTGCACATCGCGGAACATCATTTATGCCATCATCTGTAAGCGATGCAAGTTGACCTACATCGGTCAGTCTGGTCGCAGAATCGGCGATAGGTGCCGTGAACACTTGAATGACATCACCCAAGAAGCGGACACTCCTGTAGCAGCCCACTTTAACTCGAGGGGCCATCGAGGTAAGACTGATGTCTTGGTAACTGGCCTAATATCATGCTCCTCTGATCACCACAGTCGGCTCACTCTGGAGCACCGTCTGATCGCTCGTTGGGGCTGCCTCACCCCTCGTGGCATCAATGTATCCCTGTCCCTCTGAGGACCCTCCGGCCTCCGACTCCACCTCCCACCTATGGACCTCTCTTCCTATTTCTTATCTTGGGTCCTCTACTCGTCCATCCCTGCTTTTCATATCCTCTTTGAGTAACCCCCATCTTGCCTTCTTCCTCCTAAACCCCCCCTCTCCCTACACCTTTTTCTCTTCTGACTATCTTCATGTCCTTTACCTCTTTATCACTATATCACCTCTCCACCTGGACTGTACGTACGATCTCTCTGCCCACCTCTATTGTCCCTCGTCCTTCCTACCACCCCTCTGCTGATCTACTCCTAGCTCACCCCTCTCTCTCTATAAACTTGTAGTCACTACTCATCTATACCTACTATTCCAGTATCCCCCTTATCCTGATGCCCACTTTCATTCCCCCCTTTGTTCTATCATTTCCCTACTTCTTTACCTCCTATGGTTCATACCTCTTGCACACCATCCCCTATTGCTCCACTTCTTCCAGACTTTCTCTTTTTCCATTCACTTCTGACCTACCGCCTCTCCCCCTATCCAGTTTTCACATACCTGCTTCTTATCCCTCCTCTCCATACCTCCTCCTCCATACTTCCCTACCTCCCGATAGACTAACTTCCTCCGGACCACCCCTCTATCGCCCTTCTCATTATACCGGCTTTATATTCTTCCTCACCGTATCTCTTCCTCCAGTATCCAATCCTTCCTTTCGTTGACCTACCTCTCAACTCGTTCAGTTCGAGGCCATCCATTCTGTAGAGTCCATCTCTCTCACCCACTGCCTAGTTTACTACTTTGTCGTGTCATTCTATTTCTTTCTCTTAACCTCTCGCGTGATCTCTCACTTCCATTGTTGAGTGATTTATATGTATTGCTTGTTGTGTCCCAGGAGTATCCTCGTCTATGCCCCCTTTCCCCCCCCCCCCCTTTTTGGTTTTCCCGATATTTGATCCTTTTTGCCCTCTTTACTGACCTGTCTTTGTCACGTGTTGCTTTCTATACACGTTCTCTGCGCTTTTAGTCATTTAGTCATTCCGACTGGTTTCAGCACGGATTACAGTTTTCCCGCTCCCTGCTCTGAGCTCAGCTAAGTACAATTTATTATACATTTTTCTCTCTCTTTTTCTATTTTATATATTTTGACGCCCATCATACCTCTCATCATGTAAATTCATTTCTCTCTTTTCTTATTTTTGCATCCTACTTTCCTCGCCCTCCACTTTATCATCTAACATGTAGTAATTGTGCTTCACCGCTTGTTGTCGTTGTCCCTGTATTCTGAGAAGGCCACAGGCCGAAACGTCAGTATTGTGTTGTGTTCTTTATTTGTAAAGCTGTCACCATACCTTGGAGTGTTTAGCACACCCCACCATTGGCTCCTAGACTGTTAGTCCTAGACTGTCAGTCCTCTGCTAATCGCTGAGAGCTGAGAGCCCTAGACTGTCAGTCCTCTACTAATCGCTGAGAGCTGAGAGCCCTAGACTGTCAGTCCTCTACTAATCGCTGAGAGCTGAGACCCCTAGACTGTCAGTCCTCTACTAATCGCTGAGACCCTAATACTGTCAGTCCTCTACTAATCGCTGAGAGCTGAGAGCCCTAGACAGTCAGTCCTCTACTAATCGCTGAGAGCTGAGAGCCCTAGACTGGCAGTCCTCTATTAATCGCTGAGAGCCCTAGACTGTTAGTCCTAGACTGTCAGTCCTCTACTAATCGCTTAGAGCTGAGAGCTGAGAGCCCTAGACTGTTAGTCCTAGACTGTCAGTCCTCTACTAATCACTTAGAGCTGAGAGCCCTAGACTGTCAGTCCTCTGCTAATCGCTGAGAGCTGAGAGCCCTAGACTGTCAGTCCTCTACTAATCGCTGAGAGCTGAGAGCCCTAGACTGTCAGTCCTTTACTAATCGCTGAGAGCTGAGAGCCCTAGACTGTCAGTCCTTTACTAATCGCTGAGAGCTGAGAGCCCTAGCCAGTCAGTCCTCTACTAATCGCTGAGAGCCCTAGACTGTCAGTCCTCTACTAATCGCTGAGAGCCCTAGACTGTCAGTCCTCTACTAATCGCTGAGAGCTGAGAGCCCTAGACAGTCAGTCCTCTACTAATCGCTGAGAGCCCTAGACTGTTAGTCTTCTACTAATCGCTGAGAGCTGGGAGCCCTAGACGGTTAATCCTCTACTAATCGCTGAGAGCTAAGAGCCCTAGACTGTCAGTCCTCTACTAATCGCTAAGAGCTGAGAGCCCTAGACTGTTAATCCTCTACTAGTCGCTGAGAGCCCTAAACTGTTAGTTCTCTACTAGTAGCTGAGAGCCCTAGACTGTTAATCCTCTACTAGTCGCTGAGAGCTGAGAGTCCTAGACTGTTAATCCTCTACTAGTCGCTGAGAACCCTAGACTGTTAATCCTCTACTAGTAGCTGAGAGCCCTAGACTGTTAGTCCTCTACTAGTCGCTGAGAGCCCTAGATTGCACCTCATTCGCTGCGCTGTTCATTCTTTCTTCGAATGTGTTATATTTGTTTCTCCATTTACAGTTATTATCCCCTCCTTCTTATTCGGTTCATATGTTGTAATTAATTTGTCTTGATCGATCTCATAGTGTTTCGTCTATCCTTTTTTTCAATCTTTCATCACTGTTCATTGTTCTTACATTTAAAACCCCGACTTTGTTCCAGGCTTTACTCTTGAGACTTCCAGTTTTTTGCCAATAATGGAGCAATGACAATCTCCACAACAGCAAGTAGTAATGAAATAAATCAAGAGGACACACACATTTTTGATCCAGGAAATACGAGGTTCTAGAAAAAATTGATTGACTACACCGGACAAAGAGATCCATAGATCAGTGGTTAGTGAAATGGACTACAAAGGATTTAGGGTTCGATACAACCGACGGCTTCCGGGTTCACCCAGCCTTAAATGGGTACCGGATTTTTTCTTGGAAAATAAAGCGGTACGGGCCTAATACCGACTACATTACCCAAAAAACCATGTGTCGAAGGTCTATACATATTATGGTCACTAACATCATATCCTCTATACGGCACTTGGCGTGACGGGGCACTTTACTTTTACTTTTTTACACCGGACAAGACTGAATGAACATAACAATGAAACTTGAAACAGGGTTCAGCTAACAGCCCTAACTTGTAAAATAATCAGTCAAACTTGTAACATTGTTCAGTTATCAGTCCAACTTGTAACATTGTTCAGTTATCAGTCCAACTTGTAACATTGTTCAGTTATCAGTACAACTTGTAACATTGTTATGTTATCAGTCCAACTTGTAACATTGTTCAGTTATCAGTCCAACTTGTAACATTGTTCTGTTATCAGTCCAACTTGTAACATTGTTCAGTTATCAGTCCAACTTGTAACATTGTTCAGTTATCAGTCCAACTTGTAACATTGTTCTGTTATCAGTCCAACTTGTAACATTGTTCTGTTATCAGTCCAACTTGTAACACTGTTCTGTTATCGGTCCAACTTGTAACACTGTTCTGTTATCAGTCCAACTTGTAACAATGTTCTGTTATCAGTCCAACTTGTAACATTGTTCTGTTATCAGTCCAACTTGTAACATTGTTCTGTTATCAGTCCAACTTGTAACATTGTTCAGTTATCAGTCCAACTTGTAACATTGTTCTGTTATCAGTCCAACTTGTAACATTGTTCTGTTATCAGTCCAACTTGTAACATTGTTCAGTTATCAGTCCAACTTGTAACATTGTTCAGTTATCAGTCCAACTTATCCCGTTGTCTAAGCCAGCACAAATCAACCATACTGACAAAACCCACAAGCATTGGGAACGGATATCTTTTATCTTCTTTTTTCTTTCTCACTGATACCGAAAAGGTGTCGGGGTTGTATCATTTGTCGTTCTTGAGCTGCTCGAACTGTCTGAATTAGTGATTTTCATTTGTTGTTACATGTCTCTGGGAGCCGCGATAGCTCAGTGGTTAGTGAACTGGACTACCACGGACAACCTACCGGGGTAGGGTTCGATCCCAACTGACGGCTTCCGGATTTACCCAGCCTTAAATGGGTACCGGATTTTTTTCTGGGAAAGTAAAGCAGCACGGGCGTAATACTGACCACATTACCCCAAAAATCATGTGCTGAAGGTCTGTAAAATATAGGGTCACTAACACCATATTTCCCTATATGCCACTTGGCGTGACGGGGGTAATTTACTTTACTTTTTACTTTGTTGTTACATGTCTCTGTCACTGCATTTATCCATCTTCTTCTAGGTTGCCTCTTGGTCTTTTCCCATGCATTCTCGAGAAGAACGCCCTTGATGGTGATTGGTGAGGATTCATTCTGACCAGGTGGCCCAACCATTTAAGTTGTTGTTCTATACATTCTTGGCAGGGTTTTATTCCTACCATTTTTCTGATGGTTTAATTTTGTATTCTATCTCTTCTTGTGTTGTTTGTTACTTTTCTCAAGCATTGCATCTCACATGTAATGATCTTTCTTTAATGTGATTTAGAAAAGGTCCATGTTTGACTTTCATAGCACAAAGTTGTATGAAAATGCTATTTATCATTTGTTGTTTAGCTGCCGTAGAAATGTTTGGATGTCTTAACAATGGTGAAAGCTGGTATGTGACAGCATTTGCTTTTTGTATTCTCATGTCAATTTCTCTGTCTAGTTTTCCATCTTCTGTAAACATTGTGCCCAAATACTTGAATTTCTCTACTTGTTTTATTTCTTTATATTTGATCTTAATGTTTAGTGGGTGTCTTAATTTGATTATTCTCCTAGCCTCTGTTTTTGCTGTGTTAATTTTCATACTGTAGTTTGTACAACTTTTATCTAGAGATGTTATATGCTGTTGTACCAGGGTTTCATCCTCATATATTAGGCATTGGTCGTCTGCGAATTTTGTTGTCAACAGCTCGATGATGTTGGAATTTTCTACCTCTAAGTTTTTATTTGGTTTCTCCTTATTGTTGGTTCTTTCCAGATTTATTTTGCCCATAAATATGATGAAGAGGAGTGGTGAGGACACATCATTGTCTCACACCTGTGATGTCTTTTATAGTGTGCGAAAATCGAGAGAGGGCCAGTGATTTACTGAACTCATAAACCGTACTGACTGTGAAATTCACGCGGACGCGGACAATTCAGAGTAGGAACTGGCAATTTGATTCCTGTTAGTGTCAGCTTTTAAAAGGCTAATTACTTTAGCAAAAGAGGTTTTGTAGCGTGGCTGGTACAAGTAAAAAAAGTAAAGAGCCCCCGTCACGCCACGTGGCGCGTAGGGAATATGGTGTTAGTAACTATAATTTGTATAGATCTTCGGCACATGATTTTTGGGGTAATGTGGTCGGTATTACGCCAGTGCCGCTTTACTTTCCCAGAAAAAATATGGTAATAATTTAAGGCCGGGTGAACCTGGAAGCCGTCGGTCAGTATCGAATCCGACCTGTATAGTCCTTTGTAGTTCATTTCACTAACCACTTAGCTATCGCGGCTCCCAGTGTGGCTGGTAGATTGACATCAAATGTAAGTGAAGTAGAACGGAAAAAATGTAGTAAAGGAAAACACAAAACAAACCAAAATAAAGACTGGAACGTGAAATGTGGACTTTTGAAAGTGAAACAAACAAGCCACATCAAAGTGGAAAACTAAACTGTGAGCTGATCTGTCCTTTGACTTAACCTTTTGATAAGTATGTAAACAGACACACAATAGAAACCAAGCAGAATTAATGAAAGTAGTATCATCTCTCTAGTCACCGGTTTGAACACACGTAAATCAATATAATTCCTTACTACTCGATGGTCTCCCTGTCGTCAGTTATGTGCATGTGTATGTTTTTTTTTTTTAATCTGTACTTCCTTGTCGGCGATCAACTATTGCTCTACATTTAGACCAAAATAGGTCACGAACAGTGTGCCATTGAGATCATCACCAGTTCCCTATAGCTTTTCATGTCTGGTTGTTTCTGTGGGCCATATTTAAGTCCTTAGATTGTTTAGAGTGCTGCAGTCCTGTATGTATGATCTAGATTTTGTTGGCTGTTCCGCAGTCCCACGTTGCAACGTCGCCGAGTCCTGTCTTGTGTAGATGTGCTCTTAAGCCACAAACATGTTCTGAGTCTGAATATCTTGGTCTGCTCGTGTCTGCTAAGTTTGGTTAGGGTGTTATGTTCTGGCTCATATTTCCCATGTAGCTTACTCCATTCTGTTTTCCTAGCTTGCTCAGGGATTGTTTTTATTTCTTTGAGGCTCTGGGGTTGGTTGGACTGTTCAAGGCTTCTACCTGCTTTTGCGAATTCATCTGTTTCTCATTTTCAGGGATGCCACAATGTGCTGGTATCCACTGCAGGACTAGTTCTGTCTTTTCTGAAAGCGAACGTGTGTTGTTATTTATTTCTTGGAAGAGTGTGTCCTGTTGTGGGCTTGACATTGTTTGCATGACTGACTTTGTATCGGTGAGAATGGCAATTTTTAGACTTGGTACCTCTTGTGTGTTGAGAGTTTGTATGGCTGTGTGGAGTGCCATTGCCTCTGCTCTAAAATGTAGAACACCTTTCTCCGACTGGAAGTGAGTGAGTTTTTGTATTTCCACTTGGGTAGGTTATATAGATGCTACTGACTCCATTCTTTCAGGCTTCAATTGCGGATCCATCTGTGAAAACTAGTGTCCGTGAGTCTCTGGGGTATTTTTCCTGGAGCACGATGAGTAATGGGGCTCTCATTTCAGTCTCGGATGTTTGTTTACTAAAAGCTCCTTGTGGGGATATCTTATATATATATATATATATATATATATATATATATATATATATATATATATATATTAATTAACACAATAACCAATGCGTAAAATATTAGGACAATCTTGACAATTTAATATATTTGTTTTATAATCTAAAACTTAACAAAATTATGTTAGACCGCAAGAGACCTCTTTCAAATGGTGAATGCAAATACTATTGATTTCAGTATTGGTTTATTAACTATAGAATAGCATATTCTTGTTTATATGAAATTTAAATTTATAAATAATTTGATTCCTTTTAACATTCACATTTAATATATCATATAATAACAGCGCTCAAGTTACCATTTCCCATGAATACCGTAATTCTCAGAAAAATCTTGTATTTTTGCTTTCCATCACTATGTAACATTTCTTGTAACCCATTGTCACTTTTAGAGATAAGACTGTAGCATCAGCATACCTGAGGGTTTTTTTTAATGTTATGACGTCTAATTATTATTCCGGGTATATACCTAAAAAAAAAAAGTAAAGAGCCCCGTCACACCAAGTGGCGTATAGGAAATATGGTGTTAGTGACCATAAATTTTACAGACCTTCGGCACATGATTTTTTGGGTAATGTGGTAGATATTACGCCCGTGTCGTTTTACTTTCCCAGAAAAAAATATCCAGTACCCATTTAAGGGCTGGGTGAACCGGGAAACCGTCGATTGGGATCGAACCCTACCTCTTGTCCTTTGTAGTCCAGTTCATTAACCACTGAGCTATCGCGGCTCCCAGTGTTGTTATATGCCTTATTAAAATATGAGTTCTCTGTATGCTGATATATTCTGCCAAATTACCCGTCTTTTTTCACAAAATGAAAGGTTTCTCAAAAATTTATTGCAGATGAAATTATATTTTAATCTTTGGCCGATCAATAGATGCCAATACAATATTTGTCAAGGAGTGAATTTGTTGATCATTTTAAACTTGCCTTAAACTACGTGAACGAAGGGTTACGGATCAGTTCCCAAAAGTTTTCTTTTCTGAAGGCAAGTTTTTGGGTTCCATCCAGCCTCTCAAAATGGGTACAAGACTTTTTTTTCCTGAGGAGGTAAGGCGGCCTGGTGTTATATCGACCATATTACTAAAAATGTGCTGATGGTCATGGAAAATTTAATCACTAACAACATATTACCCATACATTACCCTAGTAAGCCGTGAAGGAACTTTGACTGTACTTACATGCCTACACATATGCATTTTATATCAGAAAAAGAGCTCACAGTCGGCCAACTTATACACTTACTTTACATGTACACAGTCAGCCAACTTATACACTTACTTTACATGTACACAGTCAGCCAACTTATACACTTACTTTACATGTACACAGTCAGCCAACTTATACACTTACTTTACATGTACACAGTCAGCCAACTTATACACTTACTTTATATGTACACAGTCAGCCAACTTATACACTTACTTTACATGTACACAGTTAGCCAACTTATACACTTACTTTATATGTACACAGTCAGCCAACTTATACACTTACTTTACATGTACACAGTCAGCCAACGTATACCCGTACTTTACAAGTAAACAGTCGGCCAACTTATACCCTTACTTTACATGTAAACAATCGGCCAACTTATACCATTACTTTACATGTACACAGTCAGCCAACTTATACCTTTGCTTTACATGTACACAGTCAGCCAACTTATACCTTTACTTTACATGTACACAGTCAGCCAACTTATACCCTTACTTTACAATTCTGTACAATTTCATTATGTTATGCTCTGCTCTAGTAAAGGTAAAGTGCACGCAAGCGCTGTTGGGTCGCCCAACACTAACAAGTCTAGTTTTTGTTTGATGTGGGCACTGTGTGCGTGCGTGTGTGACTTAGGCAAGGACACACTCTAGTTTTGAAGTGTGAGAAGGTGGGATGACGCCGAGAGAGGGAGAGAGAGAAAGAGGGAGGAGAGAACAAATGGAGAGGGGGAGGAGGAAGGTAGAAATTGGATGTCAGGGTCAGTGTTTAAAAGGACAGAGCACTTGACTGTACTGAGTGAACCCGCACACCTGGGATTTTTGCACCTGTGACTTTGGCGTGAACCGAGGTAAGTAAGATTTTACCGAGGGCACGGAACGCGAGCAATGAGGAAGAATGTTGTTTACGTTTCTCGTTAAAAATGGGAAACTAAACGAAACTGAAGGTCTTGTTTGTCCCTGTCAACAAAAGTCTCAAAGAGTTTGCAAAGCCTAAGATAGAGTGCACTGTGGCCGGACAAGTCCAGACTTGTCCCTTTATCGTTTACTCAAGTCAGGAAACAAAACTTAAATATAGCCATCAATGATTGGCCGAACAATAAGAAAAATAACCTCTACAGAGATGAAATGTGTTAGACGAATAACAGGAAACAGTCTGAGAGATAAGTTCAGAAATGAAGAACTGAGAAAAAAGCAAGGAATAGCTCCCGCCATAGAATATATAAGGAAACAACAGATACAATGGTTTGGCCACATGACAAGGCAGAAAGACCAAAATACAACACAACGAGCCTTGAGCAAACGTTGTGAGAACACCAGACCCAAGGGTCAACCACGAAAAAGATGGATCGATGGAATATTAGAAGCACTAGGAAACATAAAAGCAACAGAGGCGAACAGAAGAGCAAAAGACCGCAAATTATATCTCCCCTCGACGCTGAAAGGTAGATGAGGAAGGAAAGAGAAGAAGAATGATTGGCCTCTCTGTAACCTGGGGCTCAAATCTCGTATGTAACTTCAACCTACTGCAGTCTTATTCAGAGGTAACTGGACACATAGAACACATATTAATAAACGGAATAGTGGAAGGAAAATAATGCGAAGTATCTTTCTGAAAGAAAAAAAGTCTCCGCAAATTTTAACAAAACAAAAAAACGAATACTAGCACATTGTTATATCTTCTCAATATTCCTGTATGATGCAGAAATATGGACATTAGACAAGAAAACAGAACAGAAAATAATTGAAGCCTTTGAAATGTGGATATTTAGAAGAATATGTAGAATCGGATTGTAAGAAAAGAAAACAAACGATGAAGTCTTAAAACAATTAAAAATGAAAAGAGAACTACTAAATACAATTCAAACAAGGCAAATGAGATTTTTGGGGCATGTTAAAAGACACAGCACCCTACTAAAAGTAATCTTGGAAGGCAAAGTACAATGTAAAGGAGGCAGAGACAGACCAAGACTAACTTGTACGGGTAACATCAAAAAATGGACAAGTCAGCCTATGACAACTTGCACCATCAAAGGAAGAGACAGAGCAGAATGGCGTTCCATGGTAGCCAACCTTCGATACGGAGACGGCACTCAATGATGATGATGAAATTTTAGACCCCTAAATGCGATAGCTCAGTGGTTAGTGAACTAGACTACAAAGGACAATAGGTAGGGTTCGATCACAACCGACGGCTCCGGTTCACCCAGCCTTCAATGGGTACCAGATTTTTTTCTGGGAAAGTAAAGCGACACGGGCGTAATACCGACCACATTACCCCAAAAGTAATGTGCTGAAGGTATGTAAAATTTATGGTCACTAACACCAAATATTCCCTATACGCCACTTGGCGTGACGGGGGTACTTTACTTTTTTTTTTTTAAATTAACTTGCATCTTCATAGATCGTTACTTTGTATATATTTATTTTTCTTTGGCAAATGCTAATATGGAACAGTTATGTTTGTGCATTAGGACTAATCAATTATCTGCAAATGATAAAAAAATAAGTATATGTTTTAGACACCAGGAAGGTAAAAGTTTAGAAAGCACAAACACAATTTATAAAAAAATAAAAATAAACTGAATAGGGTACTAAGAAGGATAATACTGAACACTTTGATATCATAGATAATGTCAACAGAACTGATAACCTTCATTATGGCTAGGAAATTGTGCTAATGCATGTTGACCTTTACAAGGCAACATATGATCATGGTAATGATGAAATGATATAGAATTTATGTACGGGGAATGTAACTTCAGCAATTTGTTTAGAGATTACAAGATTTGCCTATTTCTCAGAAAAGTACCAACCAGTGACACAGGACCTCTGAAATTAAAAGGTAGTCAACACGACGTGTCAAGAACACTTTCTCAGTGAGAATGACACTTTGTAAGGACCTTTCACAGAGAGGACATACTTCCACTGTATTTGCCTGACTATTTTTTTTACCTTGGTGTCCGCCCTACAGAGGCTCTTTAAGCGAGCGTAACTGCGTCTTATCGTAGTTTACAGCAAGTTACGATATATGTAACTTTTGGTCCAGCAGATTTGGCTTCAACGCAACATATAAGGGTTTCGGGTAGTCTTTTTTTTTTTTTGCTCCCTATTATATTGACTAATGTGGACAAATCTTGACAAATTTTAACTAATCTGGACAAATCTTGACAATTTTAACTAATCTGGACAAATCTTGACAAATTTTAACTAATCTGGACAAATCTTGACAAATTTTAACTAATCTGGACAAATCTTGACAAATTTTAACTAATCTGGACAAATCTTGACAAATTTTAACTAATCTGGACAAATCTTGACTAATCCTCACACATTTTCAGTAATCTAGACTAATCTTGACTACGCTGGTTAATCTGTTTCCATGAAGGTGGAGTAGAGTCTTTATCTCTTCTCTCAACAAATAGCAACCAACACGATAAGCTTTCCGTTTTCAGCTCATGAGATGATCGGAGCTTCAATCCCAGAAATCGATCTAAAATGTTTGGAACCTGGAGCTGGTTAAAGGGGTTTAGGGTTAACGAATCGATCACTTGTGATCCAGATCGGGAGAACGCTGGTTCGATTCCAGGTAGGGCCTAATATTGGTTTCTATCAGTTGTGGCAGAGTCAGTTGTGGCAGTCAGTAGTGGCAGAGTCAGTTGTGGCAGTCAGTTGTGGCAGAGTCAGTTGTGGTAGTCAGTTGTGGCAGAGTCAGTTGTGGTAGTCAGTTGTGGCAGAGTCAGTTGTGGTAGTCAGTTATGGCAGAGTCAGTTGTGGCAGTCAGTTGTGGCAGAGTCAGTTGTGGCAGTCAGTTGTGGTAGTCAGTTGTGGCAGTCAGTTGTGGCAGTCAGTTGTGGCAGAGTCAGTTGTGGTAGTCAGTTATGGCAGAGTCAGTTGTGGCAGTCAGTTGTGGCAGAGTCAGTTGTGGCAGTCAGTTGTGGTAGTCAGTTGTGGCAGTCAGTTGTGGCAGTCAGTTGTGCAGAGTCAGTTGTGGCAGTCAGTTGTGGTAGTCAGTTGTGGCAGAGTCAGTTCTGGCAGTCAGTTGTGGTAGAGTCAGTTGTGGTAGTCAGTTGTGGTAGTCAGTTATGGCAGAGTCAGTTTTGGCAGAGTCAGTTGTGGCAGTCAGTTGTGGTAGTCAGTTGTGGCAGAGTCACTTGTGGCAGTCAGTTGTGGTAGTCAGTTGTGGCAGAGTCAGTTCTGGCAGTCAGTTGTGGCAGAGTCAGTTGTGGTAGTCAGTTGTGGTAGTCAGTTGTGGTAGTCAGTTGTGGCAGAGTCAGTTGTGGCAGTCAGTTGTGGTAGTCAGTTGTGGCAGAGTCAGTTCTGGCAGTCAGTTGTGGCAGTCAGTTGTGGTAGTCAGTTGTGGTAGTCAGTTGTGGTAGTCAGTTGTGGCAGAGTCAGTTGTGGCAGAGTCAGTTGTGGTAGTCAGTTGTGGCAGAGTAAGTTGTGGTAGTCAGTTGTGGCAGTCAGTTGTGGCAGAGTCAGTTGTGGCAGAGTCAGTTGTGGCAGTCAGTTGTGGCAGAGTCAGTTGTGGTAGTCAGTTGTGGCAGAGTAAGTTGTGGTAGTCAGTTGTGGTAGTCAGTTGTGGTAGTCAGTTGTGGTAGTCAGTTGTGGCAGAGTCAGTTGTGGTAGTCAGTTGTGGCAGAGTCAGTTGTGGTAGTCAGTTGTGGCAGAGTCAGTTGTGGCAGAGTCAGTTGTGGCAGTCAGTTGTGGCAGAGTCAGTTGTGGTAGTCAGTTGTGGCAGAGTAAGTTGTGGTAGTCAGTTGTGGTAGTCAGTTGTGGTAGTCAGTTGTGGTAGTCAGTTGTGGTAGTCAGTTGTGGCAGAGTCAGTTCTGGCAGTCAGTTGTGGCAGAGTCAGTTGTGGCAGTCAGTCTCGAGACAGAGAGGTTGTGAGTTCAAATTCCGGTTGCACCAGTTAGGATTTTTATTTATGATTTCTCTCTGCAGCAACCACCCCTGGTTTCAGCAGCGAGGTCCGGCTTGAAACGCCAAATTACTCATCGGTGGAAAAAATATGAGTACCTCCGAAGTCGGAGTTATCTGCCTGTGCAGCGAGGAACCCCTGTGCACAAGGCTGACAGGAACAAACAGATTAACACGCAAAATTCTGTTTCTAGTCTCTAGGGACTTCGCCAGAGGTGAAAGCTGAAGAACGCCAAAAAAAAAAAAAAAAAAAAGCAAACAAACAAAAACCATCCATGTAAGTGGACAGTGTCCATTAGCAATCTGACCTGGTGTCCTATCACGCAGGAACATCTCAGTGCAGTGCTCAACTCCGTCGACAATTGCTTAACTCAATTTTATATCAAGTTTTATCATCAGCATCAAGTACTGCCCCTACTGGAGTAGGCGATCATATCTTCCCACAACTTTCCCTATCTACAGTGTTTTATCAGTTCTATTGTTAATTTCCTGTGAAACCTTTCTCTTAAATTGCCTGGTATCTTTCCTCTCCCCATTTTTCACGATATATTGTAGCCGCTCCGTTCTAATTACCTGACCAACGATTTCTTTCTGGTGTTGGCAATAAGCTTACTTTTCGTTCGCGTTAATAACTTTTAGAACGTTCACTGTACTCTTTGTTCGTTTGTTTGTTTTTCAGCCCCCCTTGAAATTATGAACATTTTTCTGCAAAACTACATGTCTAAAGCCTCCACAGATTGTATTATCTGTTGTTGGTTTGTCGAAGATTCACTTCCATATTTCAGTCCTGGCTCTACACAACGCTAAACAACTCGTTTATATTTATTTGACTTCCATTAATTGTGAAAACCCGAAGAAATGAATCCCACTTTTCTCCAACTTATCATATCCGGCAGCCTTGTGCTCAATGTCCCTCGCCTCGCCATACAAGTAGATATTCTCCGACTTAAGAGGTTCTATCATTTTCATCGTTGAGAGTTTTAACTCTTCAGGTGGGATTTTTACCTATTACTTTGCAGAAAGAGGGTACTTTTGGCCTACTTTTGTCGATTTCCAACTGCCAAGAGTTCTTTAACGTGCGCAGAATGCACACGGCTCCTCCTGTTTTTCGCCGACATCGGATTTCACTACCCAGATATCAGGGGAGGGTAAAGCCAGGAAGATACCACAGATTCGATTCTCCACTGTTGTGGTGAGTATCGTATCCCGCACTCTTTTCCATTGGTCCACGACTCACCTCTAGACCACCAAGTTCCCCCTCATTTTAGTCGTAATTTTACTGTTACTTTTGACAATTATTATTATTTTTTTTTTTAACCAAAGCAACGCACACATCTTGCTGTCTTCGAATTCCTGCTAATAAGGGTTCTTCTACAAGCGCAACTTTAACACAGGACCTACGTTTTGTCGTTACGTTTAAAACTGAATTTTGAAATATGAGGACAGCGACTTAAACCGTAATGGCATCGCAAAAGGACAAATAATCGATATTTTCCTCCTCAAAATATTTAACAGATCCAACTATGTGTGGTCTTTCTGTGATGTAACTGGTAAGGTCGCTGAAACAAATTGTCGGAGAAAATCTTCACCCCGAGTTCAACCATAAGTGACTTTATAATTATGTCCTTTGACGACCTCACTCGCGGTGATAACCTGTGTCTGTTGAGAGTGCAAAAAAAGCTAGAATCTCCTGATAAGAAAAGTAAATATGTGCCATGCGGATAACACGAAACCACTAACTTGATAATGTATCATGCAATGAGACACCGCACAACTTAGACGATAAATATCTCTCTACACACGAATGTGACCACACACAAAAATGCTGGAGACACGTATACAAATCCGCAGGAAATAAACAAACCGTTGTGGATTATTCCATGTGTCTTAATTAAATAAGCATCGCGTGAGACGAATTTTCTTTAAAATAAAACAAAATGAAAGAAAAACATTATCACCTTGTGAGAAACAAAACTAGCATAAAGATAATGTCCACACTTCCATTTAAACAGCTCCCAGTTATATATATCATACATATATTTATATATGGTAGTCTAGTTGGGAACCCCACCCGACTGGGCTACCGACGTTCGGACAACCCTTGATCGATTCCCGTTGGAGGCAGTGCGAACTGTAAGGGTGATTGGGAAAAAAAATATCCCGCGGTCGACCCAGCCGCTGACAGAAATGGGTACCAGGGTAGTAATCTGGTGAGGAATGCCACCTCGCATCGTGAGTTTCCATGCCTGAAGCGGCGTTATCCAGAAGCCTACGTACACTTCTGGATAGACGGCCGAGCAGGTATGGGTGAAAACTCTCGTTTTAAGACGCCGATTCAAGTCTCGTACTTGACGTTTACCTTCACATTTATGAAACCTAGTTTCAAAATTCTAAGTAGAACTGAAACATGTATTATTATACATGATATATTATTCCACAGCTTAAGAGGATGGCTTGGCAGAGGTTCAACAACAGAAATGATAAATAACTGCCGAGATTGAAAGTTATAGAGAGACATGATCACTTACGCAAGCAGGCAAGGTACTTGATGATGATGATGATGATATTGTTCCACGCATTTATTTTTAGAATGTAACTTTAGACACTTACAGTCGTTCATTAAGTTAGTATGCAGGAGGTAGCCAGTAACTCATAGCTGACATCTTATTTCAGAATATTGACACAACTCCGCTTCTTCACGGAAACCTGTTCCTTTCTATTCTGTTCATGGACTCAGTTTCACTGCCGTCGGGAATGCCCATATCCGCTTAACATCACGTCACAACTCGCAAAAGCGTGTTGGCAAATTCTGTTGACAAGGTCGACTACAGTGCGGCCCTAACTGGCTAAACAGGCGACGATATCACCTCACGGTTGCCATGAGACTAGCCAGTCTCGCCAAGTAAGTGGAGATAGAGGGGCCTCGGTAGCCTAGTTGGGAAAAGCACCCGACTGGACTACCGACGTTCGGACAACCCGTGTTCGATTACCGCTGGGAGCAGTGTGAGTTGTACTCGTGGTTGGAAAAAAAATACCCCCACGGTCGATCCAGCCGTTGGCAGAAATGGGTATCAGGGTATTACCCTGGAAGGTGAGGAATGTCGCTTCGCATCTGAGTTTCGATGCTTGAGGCGACACTATACAGAAATCTCCGAACATTTCTGGATAGGTGGCCGAGCACATATGGGTGTAAACTCGCGTGATAAGACGCCTGTTCAAGTCTCGCACTTTACCTTGACCTTTACCTTGACCTTACCTTTAGAGAAGGAAGAAAACCAATATCTAAATGTTTTGTTCTGAAGTAGGATATGTTGGGCCGAAAAGCACAAACACTGAAGTTTTCTGTAAGCTGAAACAAAACTTACTACGAACCACTTGGCGTTCTTTTCTGTGATGGATAAATTATACAAACAAATGTAGAGATGAAACATTTGAATCCCGCGAATTTTGAAAAAAAAATATTCGACATTCCAAAACTCGAAGTTTCGACTTTTTTGTCATTCGAATCTTTCGAGCCCTATCCTAAAAAAGTGTTAAAACTTTTAAAAGATTAGGGTTAACTCCATTGCTGACCATCAGAGCTGTCAAAGTTAACTCTCCATTCGAAGACAAAGATGACCCAGATAATCCAGATTGTGCATGAAGTCCTGCATTGGCTAATTCAAAAGGTAGTCCAAGTTCAACAGTTTCTTCCTATGGAGAAGAATCATTTCAAGGCAAACACCCCCCCCCCCCCAGTGAAAAGTAAAGCAGTAACTTCTTAACCAACGGGTATGAAAACATTTGTTTGATAAAATGCATTAACATCTTGTGACAATAACTTCATATTGACAGTTCACGTCATAGATGAAAACGTTGAGTATCATACTTGTGCATAGAGTGTACTCCCTTGAAGACATTTCACAGATAGCTTGTGTGAGAGACATGTTCATTATCAACACTATGGAATGATACAATTTCATTCACGTTTACAAATCTAAGTTGTGGGCGTCACCTAGTCCTTTTGCCATTTGCTAGTTGTCCATAGTGCATATCTTTCGGTATGCGGATATCTTTCATACGGTGTACGTGGCCAAACCAGTGTAATCAACGTTGTTTGAGCAGCGTGTAGATGTTTGGGAGGCCTGTGCAGGTATGATCCCCACGTTTGTCACTTTATCCTTCCAAAAGATACCAAGAAGACAGCGCAGACATCACATATGGAATACATTTAGCCTTCTCTTCTGCTTTGTATAAGTTGTCCAAGATTCGCTGCCATGCAGGATTGCAGCACTCTAAACATCCTAAGAACACGAATGTGGTCCACATAAACAACCCTATATGACAAGCTGTGGGGAACCGGTGATGCCCTCAAACGCACTGTATTGTTCGTGACCTATACTGATCTAAATGTCTAAATGCATAGCAACAGATGATCGATGAAGAAGAAGTTTACTGAACGAACGTGTACGGAAATAATGTCAGCTTGTTGGAGTACTGTAAACAATTTCAAGCTTCTTTTAAAACCACGAAAGTCTTGGGTTTATCAAGCTACGCCAAATCTTAAGCTCAATCTTTTAATAAGGCGAACTGACTAGAAGGAGTTGTCAGTTCATAGGTTTCATGGTACAAAGGCAAGCTATTCAATTATCTGCTTCAAACTTCAGTTATCAGTACAAATAAGTAATGTACCCCCATCACGCCAAGTGGCGTATAGGGAATATGGTGTTAGTGACCATAAGTTTTACAGACCTTCGGCACATGATTTTGGGGTAATGTGGTCGGTATTGCGCCCGTGCCACTTTAGTTTCCCAGAAAAAAAATCTGGTACCCATTTAAGGCTGGGTGAACCGGAAGCCTTCGGTTGGGATCGAACCCTACCTCTTGTCCTTTGTAGTCCATTTCACTAACCACTGAGCTATCGCGGCTCCCTTCATTAATCAGTGCCCGACATTATTAGTTCTCCAGTTTGGACATCTATAGAAAAGTGATATCCTAGATATGTTCAATAGAGCTACATTAGTGGCCTGTTCCAGGAAAGTAGCAATCTCAGAAATAATTCCTTCAGTGAACAGCACCACAAATATTCTACACAATGTCAAATAAACTTAATGTTCCTTACTGGGTTTTTCAAAATGGCTTGCGATTCTTCTTCTTCATTCCTTCCTCATTTGCCTCTCAGCCTCGAGAAGAAGTGACACACCATCAGAGTGAAATAAAAAAAAAAAAATCTATTCCAGTCTGTTGAGACCGAAAACTTGTATGCTCGTGATACTAAGCTGGATTAACGATTCAAAAGAAGTGTATTTTTGAGCAAGTTAAATCAAAACTGGCCATTGAACGTCTCTTCTACCTTTTTAGCTCCCTGTGGAGCATAGGTCTTCAACAAACACTTTCCAAGTCGTTCTGTTTTTTGCCATTCTTTTAAGATCATTCCATGTCTTCCCCATCATCTCATCTCTACTTCTATCTGTTTTCTCCAAGAATTCCTTGGTCCTACTTTTTGTCTTTTCTCCTGTGGATTCCAAAAAAAGGCTTGTTGTGTAATACTCTCAGTTGGCTTCCGTAGTGTGTCCTATCCAGCGCCATCGTTTTCGCTGTATCTCTTTATCCACTGGTGTTTGACTGGTACATTTCCATAATTCTATGTTAGTGATTTTGTCCTGCAATTTCCATCCTTTTATCCTGCGTAAGCATCCATTAATGAAAGTCTGTATCTTCGTGATTGTCAATTTTGTTGTTCTCCATGTTTCACAGCCATATAATAGGACCGCCTTAACATTGAACGTTCTTATATCAAAATTTTGTAATCAATTTTCTGTAGTCATCAAAATAAGGCTCAGGAGATAGCACTTAAAAATCGCCAATGGAACAACAAGGAGCTCATCAAATCTGTTGTTGCAATTCTCAAATGATGACGTCATCTTCCGGCAGTGAGCAGGGTTACATTTTGTCTCCTCTTCCTCTTTTGAGGAAGAAATAAATGTCGATTTAGCAGAAAAACTGTTCAACCACCTGTAGACATTTTTAAATACTGATAGGACAACAACAAAAACCCATCCAAATTTAAGGAAATTCAAGAAAGGTCTTAATCACGCCAACATCAACAGTAATATTAGAATGACTATACAGTATATCAGGTGTCATCGCTGATATTATACGAAGTAGACTATACAGTATATGAGGTGTCATCGCTGATATTATACGAAGTCGACTATACTGTATATTAGGTGTCATCGCTGATATAATACGAAGTAGACTATACAGTATAACAGGTGTCATCGCTGATATAATACGAAGTAGACTATACAGTATAACAGGTGTCATCGCTGATATTATACGAAGTAGACTATACAGTATATCAGGTGTCATCGCTGATAAAATGCGAAGTAGACTATACAGTATATCAGGTGTCATCGCTGATATTATACGAAGTAGACTATACAGTATAACAGGTGGCATCGCTGATATTATACGAAGTAGACTATACAGTATATCAGGTGTCATCGCTGATATAATACGAAGTAGACTATACAGTATAACAGGTGTCATCGCTGATATTATACGAAGTAGACTATACAGTATATCAGGTGTCATCGCTGATAAAATGCGAAGTAGACTATACAGTATATCAGGTGTCATCGCTGATATTATACGAAGTAGACTATACAGTATAACAGGTGTCATCGCTGATATAATGCGAAGTAGACTATACAGTATATCAGGTGTCATCGCTGATATAATGCGAAGTAGACTATGCAGTATATCAGGTGTCACCGCTGATATAATGCGAAGTAGACTATACAGTATAACAGGTGTCATCGCTGATATAATACGAAGTAGACTATACCCAGAGTCAGCTCCATTGCTCGTGTTTTTTTTAAATAAAAATCTCACTAAAGGTTGCTGGTAGATTGTCCTGGAAGAGTTCAGTGTTTCATGTTTTATTTAAACTTTGTTACAGGGGAAAAAATGTTTATTGTTCCATGTTTCATGTTTATCTGCCTTAACGCTGCATTCCCCTACCCCCTTTTACAATTAATATATTTTCTCAAATGGCTTTTCATCTTTTGTTATTAAAGAAAAATGTTTAAAATGTAAATTGTTACTTTAAATGTGTGTGTATAAAATTACTTTGAAAATTGGATCTGAACCTCAAGACTCAAGAGCTTTAATTTTTAATTACGTAACTCGTTTACTAAATGTACACTTCATTTGTATCTTTTTAAAAAAAAATATTAAACCTGTATTCTTTAATTTGTTTCTCGTTAAACATCATTATCATCATGCGTCATGTCCTTCCACAATCTTCTATCTACAGTGCGTCGTATTAATTCTGTTGTTGGCTGTTTTCCATGCCATGAAACCAAGCTATCTAGTATTTTTCTCTCTTTGTCGTCTGTGATCTCTCTTTCCCTGTATTTTGCTAGTTGGAACCAAGAATTCCAGCTTTCCACTTCTCATGATGTGCCCGAAAAATGTTGATTGTACCTTTCGGATGTTTCTTAGGAGCTCCATTTTTGTGTTGGCCTCTGAGAATTACCTCGTTGGTCTTTTTAGCTGTCCAGGGAACTTTCAACATTCTTCTGAGAAATCCCATCTCTGTGGTCTCTTATCGTCTTTTCATTTGTTTGTCTAATGCCTCGCTCCCATAGGTCAGAACGGACTCTCTATAACACCGATGAACTCTCTACTTCACTTCTATCGACATAAATTTGTTGCATAAGATGTTTTTCATTTTCTGAAATGTTATTTTAGTCTGCGCTATTCTGCTTTTTATTTATGTGGTGCATCTTCCATCTGATGTTATTATTGTGCCCAAGTATTTTACGCTTTGCACTTGTTTCAGATTTGTCCTGTTTATTTTTATGTTGCATAATGGCGATGATTATTTTTTCGATATGACCATTACTTCTGTTTTCTTACTATTCAGACAGACCTTCATTGTTGCTTTCTTTTACTATTATGTCTATCATTTCTTGTAATTTATTCTCTGTTTGTGCTATTAAGACTGTGTCATCCTCATATCGTAAATTGTTTAAGATGTGAACGTTGACTTCAGTTCATTTTATATCTGCTATTTATTTCATATTTTCGCTGTAAAGTGAAAACAAATCTGGCAACAGAACACAGCCTAATTTGACTCCATGTTTTGTATATTGGAACTGCCCTCTTTGATTGCTAATAATTATGGATGCTGTTTGTTGTCAGTAAATGTTTTTATTATAATTCGCAGTTTCGTGTCATCAATTTTTTAATTTCTCCAGCATATTGATTATTTCCACATGCTTTACTTTGTCAAATGCTTTTGTGTAGTCTATAAAGCATGTATGTATAGATATTTCTTTACCTCTATTGCTCTTTCTATTAATGTTCTCAGCATGTATATTGCATTATTGGTGTCCTTCCCTCTCACATATCCACACTGTTCCTCACTTATTTCTGGTTTTACGTTGAACATGAATTGTTAAAAAAAAAAAAAAAACTTGTTTCAAATAAAGATTTTAATTTGAAGTCCCCGTAAGTAATCCGTCCCCCTTTTTTTCTTCTCATTAGTTCTGATATGAAGAACTAAGAGATTCAGGAAATTCGAGAAATTTACAGGATTTGGATTCGATTAAACTAAGGATGTGTCCCATCTCTAAAAAAAAAAAATAATAATCTCCTGACAAGTGCAGTAAAGAAGAATTAACAGCAGTATTTCACCATAGGTGAGCTCAACATGTGAGATCTTCATATTTTCTATTTGCATTTTAATGCGTGGGTGCGTTGTGTATACGAGCGCGCACGCTCGCTTGTATGATAGTGAAGGGCAGCGTGGAAACCCCTTTATCTTAAAGATGTTCTTTTATTCAGACCTATTACTATGACTTTTGTTCTTTCAAAGAATCAGCTGCTGTCTTGGTTTAATTTACCTATAGAAAAAGAGGGCACAGTAATAACAACGGATGGAAGATGCACAACGGAAATAAAAAGCAGAATAGCTCAGGCCAAAATAGCATTTCAGAAAATGAAAAATATCTTATGCAACAAATCGATGTCAATAAAAATGAGAAAGAGAGTTCATTGGTGCTATATAGAACCAATTCTGACCTATGGAAGCGAATCATGGACAGTAGACAAACAAGAGAAAAGACGATTAGATGTCACAGAGATGGGATTTCTCAGAAGAATGTTGGAAGTTCCCTGGACAGCTAAAAAGACCAATGAGGAAGTTCTCAAAGAGGCCAACACAAAAAGGCAGCTCCTAAAAGACATCAGAAAGAAACAATCAACATTTTTCGGGCACATCATGAGAAGAGGAAAGTTGGAATATTTGGTTAAACTGGCAAAATAAAAGGAAAGAGAGATCGCGGGCGACAAAGAGAGAAAATACTGGATAGCTTGGTGTCATGGCATTGAAAACAGTCAACAACAGAATTGATACGATGCACTGTAGATAGAAGATTGTGGAGGGATATGATCGCCTACGCCAACCGGTATGGTACATGATGATGATTGAACAAGTGTTGCACGTGTGTGCTGTCATATACTCACCTGCTGTCATGAAAACAGCTGCTATCATGTTTTCAAATGGCAGAGTATGAATTTCTTAACGTCATGTTTTCTTCTACTTCGGTTTCTTTCCTTCAATTTTCCAGGATAATCGCCGTTTTTTTTTTTGTTATTGTGTGCACCAGTGATATTTACATCACAAGAGAAGGCCCACCTATTCTATGTAATAAACATAAACCTATATTACAAATGATACAATTTTTATAACTGTAAATTTACAATCTGATATTTATACTTTTTTGGAAAACAAAATTAGGATTTTCTTGTCGCCTGTTGTATCAATGATGACGGGCAAGCTAGGGCCATCATTATTTGGCAAACTGAAGTAGAAATGAACACAGTCCTCTTAAAGTCCTGAAGAGTGTATACTGAGGAGATTATTGGGGCAATAACAACTCGTGGGAGGGAGAGAAAGAGAAAGAAATAGGAATGATCGCCAAGACCCACTTAAATCCACGTAAAGGAAATCAAAGTTCTATTCATTGTCCTCATTTCTGCCATTTTGAAGACATGCGACGAGGGTTATTGTGGCCTTTTGTGAACATTCATAATGCCTGTATGGTTTTTAAATTAAGTCTCAACAGGGGGGAGAAAGTCGAAATAAATTATTGTGATTTCCGTAATACTTTCCCGGAGCATTTCACATTTTTTTTTTGCCTTTTGTGTGCTACCTGGATATTGGCACCTCAAGTTATCATTTCAAGCCAGCAATGCCAGGTCCCAACTAGCAATATTGGTTGAATCAAGACCAAATCTATCCATTCGGATTCTGCAAATGACAATCAGGTGAAGTTCTCGCTAGATTGGGTACGTCCTCGGGAGAATCAATAATATTACTACAAGACCAAGAAGGTAATTCTTCGCTTTCTCTGTTCCTAATTCTGTTCTTCCGGACATTAGCAGGGTCACCAAGTGCACATCACATCCAATCTCGTTCTTGGCAACTTATCTGGCGTGACCTAAGTCCAGGTGCGCAAACATTTCCCAGTAGCTCTTCAGACTTTTCATTCTCTGCAGCTTACCCGGGGAACCTTCACACAGAAGTTCATCATTAATCTATGCCAAAATGGCGCATTCTATCACGTGACAGTTACGGTAACCAAACAAAGAGTTAGCACTCTTTCACTTTGTACACAGATGTAACTTTTTTCTGGCGTGCTGCTTTCTTGTCTGCCGTTTCAAGCTGTTTGCTTTTCAATGACAGACTTCGGTAATTTGCCGTGATTGATGAGCTGACAGAAGACGTCGAGAATCATATTCTAGAGGACATGTTATCATTTTGCAACAACAACATCATTGTCTTCGCAATTTCAATCCACACCAAGTGCAGAACACATTATCAAAATACAAGAGTACTCATTGAGACCTGCTTACAGCAACACGTTCTCTTGCTTCTGTGCTCATCTTGCCTTCTTAGTTATACCGTTTTATTTCATTTATTTTCGAAGTTGCTTACAAATCGGGTCTTTGATATGAGAGCTGTTAGCTGTTTGATATGAGAGCTGTCAGCTGTTTGATATGAGAGCTGTCAGCTGTTTGATATGAGAGCTAATAGTTGTTTGATATGAGAGCTGTCAGCTTTTTTATATGAGAACTGTCAGCTGTTTGATATGAGAGCAGTCAGCTGTTTGATATGAGAACTGTCAGCTGTTTGATATGAGAGCTGTTATCTGTTTGATATGAGAGCTGTCAGCTGTTTGATATGAGAGCTGTCAGCTGTTTGATATGAGAGCTGTCAGCTGTTTGATATGAGAACTGTCAGCTGTTTGATATGAGAGCTGTCAGCTGTTTGATATGACAGCTGTCAGCTGTTTGATATGAGAGCTGTCAGCTATTTGATATGAGAGCTGTCAGCTGTTTGATATGAGAGCTGTCAGCTGTTTGATATGAGAGCTATCAGCTGTTTGATATGAGAACTGTCAGCTGTTTGATATGAGAACTGTCAGCTGTTTGATATGAGCACTGTTATATGGTTTCTATGAAAGCAGCAACATTATTTCTTTGCGGCCTTGCCCATTACTAGGGTCTGTCGGAGGAACTTATAGGACCAGAGAAAAAAGGCTGCTTATCCAATGCAGTCGCCACGATGTGTTCAGGTCTGAGTATTTATTTCACCCCGAGAGAAAAAAAATATTTTCATCTACCGGGATGCAAACCCATTTTCTCCACATTTTGCTATGAGTGCAGTTAGCTGTTTGCTATGAGTGTACTTAGCTATTTGCTATGAGTGTAGTTAGTTATTAGCTATGAGTGTACTTAGTTATTTGCTATGAGTGTTGTTAGTTATTTGCTATGTGTGTATTTAGCTATTTGGTATGAGTGTAGTTAGTTATTTGCTATGAGTGTGTTTAGGTATTTGCTGTGAGTGTACTTAGTTATTTGCTATGAGTGTACTTAGTTATTTGCTATGAGGAAAAGTGAACTATTTGTTAACAGAGTACTTTTTTTCTGTCGTATCCTTAACAGTGAGTTTTTGTCTTTGTAGGAATGTACATTTCATGTCATTGTTTATTGACGCTGTTGCTAGCGTTGTTCACGCTGTTGGTAGCATTGTTGACGCTGTTGCTAGCGTTGTTGACGCTGTTGCTTGCATTGTTGACGCTGTTGCTAGCGTGGTTGACGCTGTTGTTAGCGTTGTTGACGCTGTTGCTAGATTTGTTGACGCTGTTGCTAGCGTTATTGACGCTGTTGCTAGCGTTGTTGACGCTGTTGCTAGCATTATTGACGATGTTACTAGCATTGTTGACGCTGTTGCTAGCGTTGTTGACGCTGTTGCTAGCATTGTTGACGATGTTGCTAGCATTGTTGAAGCTGTTGCTAGCATTGTTGACGGTGTTGCTAGCATTGTTGAAGCTGTTCCTAGCGTTGTTGACGCTGTTGCTAGCGTTGTTGACGCTGTTGCTGGCATTGTTTGACGCTGTTGCTAGCGTTGTTGACGCTGTTGCTAGCATTGTTGAAGCTGTTGCTAGCGTTGTTGAAGCTGTTGCTAGCACTGTTGAAGCTGTTACTAGCGTTGTTGACGCTGTTGCTAGCATTGTTGACGCTGTTGCTACCATTGTTGACGCTGTTGCTAGCATTGTTGACGATGTTGCTAGCATTGTTGACGTTGTTGCTAGCATTGTTGAAGCTGTTACTAGCGTTGTTGACGCTTTTGCTAGCATTGTTGACGCTGTTGCTACCATTGTTGACGCTGTTGCTAGCATTTTTGACGATGTTGCAAGCATTATTGAAGCTGTTGCTAGCATTGTTGACGCTGTTGCTAGCATTGTTGAAGCTGTTGCTAGCGTTGTTGACGCTGTTGCTAGCGTTGTTGAAGCTGTTGCTAGCTTTATTGACGCTGTTGCTAGCATTGTTGAAGCTGTTGCTAGCATTGTTGAAGCTGTTGCTAGCGTTGTTGACGATGTTGCTAGCGTTGTTGACACTGCTGTTAGGGTTGTTAACCCTTTTGTTTTCGCGTTGTTTTTGGTTTGTTGGGAAGTGGGGAGGTGGCGGGGAAAAGGGGGGGGGGGATAAGGGGATGGCGCTTGATGATGGTGTTGTTAGTAGTGTTGACCTTGTTGTTTGTAATTTAAGTAGCGTAGTTGGTGTCAAAGATTTTGTTGCTCTTTTGTATTTTCGGAGTTGCTGTTAGTCTTGTTGTGTTGCTGGTGCTGTTCTACCTACCTGTTGATAGCGTTGTTTTTAGTTGATTATGGTGTTGTGACGCCGTTGCTATATGTTTTATATGTTGCTGACATCTCCCCTTACGAGTGCTGCTTTTTTTCTTGTTCACCTTCAAAAGAACGTTAATTGCGTTATTTCGTAATTTACATCACCTCCAACGTCAGCTCAATGTTTTTTTTTTTTTATCAGCGGATTTATCTTTCTTCTTCAGCCACTACTTGCTGGATCAAACTGGTTAGTCTGTCAAGGCTACCTATTATATCCATAGTGAGATAAGGTAGGATTTTGATCAGCTCTAGTTCTCCTATTAAAAATTATGCGCCGAAGGTCTGTAAAAGTTATGGTCACTAACACCATATTCCCTATACGCCACTTGGCGTGACTGGGGCACTTTACTTTTTGTAGTGCTCCTATTCTAAAGCTAGCAGTCATAACCAGCCACTTAATTGCTTTCAGCGCATTCACTGCATGATTCTTGCGATCCTATTATTTTACAGTTTGTTGTTGTTGTTGTTGTTGTTGCGTTCGCCAGTTTTCAACTCTGACGAAGTCCCTAGAGACTGAATTTTGCGTGTTAATCCATTTCTCCCTGGCAGCCGTGTGCACAGGGGTCCCTCGCCGCACAGACAGATAACTCCGACTTCGGAGGTACTCATGTTTTTTTTCCGTCGATGAGTAACTGATGTTTCAAGCCGGGCCTCGCTGCTAAGACTAGAGGTGGTTGCCGCAGAGAGAAATCACAAATAAAAATCTCAACCAGTGTAGCCTAGATTTGAACCCACAACATCTCTATCCCGAGGCCGGCGTCTTGCCTCGAGACCAACCAGTCCACCATGGACTTGGAATATGAGGAAACTGCAACAAGGAACACTTATTTTACAGTTTGATTGATTTGTTTTTGTAATTCTTTTAATTTTAGTAATATTTCTGAGTTTATGTTCTAGTATTTTTGTTTCTATTTTTTTTGTAATTGCTTCGTCAATACTTGCTGTTTTAAATGTATTTTTATGGTGACAGATAGAGAGAGAGAGAGACAGACAGAGAGTGTGCGATGGATGGATGTATGGATGTAGTGTCTGTAGTAAAATATGGACTACAAAAATAAAAATAAGTTATATGCTATTCAGTTTCGCAATCATAATCTATGTTCTTTGTTTCCTATGTTATGTATGAAATGGCCTTTTCTTGCACTGTTATAGCGTAATGTCGCTGCTGTCTAAGAATGAGCGGATACAAACTGCTGGGTCATTGCACGTCATACGACCTCAGGACAGAATGGTCGGAGCTAAAGTGATGTTTGTTTAAATGTATCAAGTAATTAAGTTTAATCATTTTCAAATCTCGAATAAATCATGCAAAAGTTATAATCGGCTGAAGATTGCATTTATGAGGTATTTTAAAGAAAGAACAGATCTGAATTTGAGATGAGCTTGCCATCACCTCTCATCATCATCATTGAGTGCCGTCTCCGCATCGAAGGTTTGCTACCAAGGAGCGTCATTCCACTCTGTCTCTTGCTTTTGATGGCGCATATTGTCATAGGTTGACTTGTCCATCTTTTGATGCTACTCCTCCATGTTAGTCTTGGCCTGCCTCTGCCTCTTTTACCTTGTATTTTCCCTTTCAATATTACTTTTATTAGGCTGTTGTGTCTTTTAACATACCCCAAACATTTTATTTGTCTTGTTCTAATTGTGTTTAGTAGTTCTCTTTTAATTTTTAATTGTTTTAAAACTTAATCGTTCATTTTCTTTTGTTTCCATCCAATTCTACCTATTCTTCTATAGATCCACATTTCAAAGGCTTCAACTTTTTTTTTCTGTTTTCTGGTCTAAATGTCCATGTTTCTGCACCATACAGGAATATTGAGAAGATGTAACATTTTGCTATTCTTAGTTTTAGCCCTGGTGTTATTTGTTTTGTTGTTAGTATATTTTTCATGGCGTTAAGATTACTTTTTGCAATACCTATCCTTTTGTTTATTTCAGTTGTACATTTTCCATCACTGGTTATAGTATGCCTAGGTAGTTGTAGTTCTGAACTGTCTCCAGATGTATTCCTTCAACTTTGATATTTAATTGTAGGTGTTGAGAATTTTCTTTGTTTATGATCATAGACCTCTCTCATAACCTACGTATATATTGGGTAAAAGTATCACATAGCACCGTTGTCACAAGTAAAGCATATGGACTCCACGTGTTCACTTTCCGCTCGCCTTGATAGCACGAAGTTTGGTTAATGCCACTTTAATATTATGTTGGTGATTATGTAGGATTATAAGGGCACTGTATTGTATAACACAGTGGCTGCCTCATTTTTAAAAGTTGTGAGAGCTCAGATGTTAGTCATCTGGGCTACTATGGACAAGAGGTCAGGTTCGATCCTGATTGACGACTTTCCGGGGTCATCATCATCATCATCATCATCATCATCAAGCAGTGGCGTATTCTCTATGATACCGCAACTACCGCCGGTAGCCTAAACATATTAACGAAATACAAAAGGAAATGATAATTTATTATATTTTTTAGAATAATTATATTACAAATTTTCGAATATTCTATTACACATTTCGTAGGCCATTCTGATTTATTTGCTTTGATTTGCATTTATTAAAGCAAGGTTTTCCTCTGGCCACTATAACGTTTGTGAATGTTATAACTATTCTATATTGAAACATTAGAAGCCAGCGGTACATTTTTCCTCTATCCGGACCAAGTATTACCGACCTTGACATTCAAAAATGAGAATCAACATTTATTTAGGAGGTGTTGCCACTAGATGAATGCGGTTTCATGGGTTATTTTGAGCTCTAGCCAATCAGAATCGTCACAAAGTAAAAGTGAAACTATGTCTCATTACCGGAACTTCCTTAGCTATTTAAAACTACGTTATGCGCATCAGCATCTGTAGAAAGAACTTTTTCTGCTTTCAAGAGAATCAAATTTATTGTCGCTCAACTCAGGCACAAAAACGCTTATCTAGTTTGGCATTAATGTCCATTGAGAAATCATTCCCTCAGAAACTTAGAAACCAACCCAACAGTACTTTCAATGACAAAGTCATCAAGACATTTTCGTCACAAACAAGAAGAATATAAGTAACATAAATAAGTAAGTAATTTAAAATGTAGTGAAGTCATTAGAAAAAAAAATACTTTATGTTAGCCTACTGAATACAATGTATGTTTATACAATGTTTTTATTTATTATGTCAGCGGTAGCCCAGACCCCAAAACCAGTATGCGCCACTGTTATGAAGTATCAGGCCTGCTGGCGCAGGTGGTCTCTCCACAACTTTCGATCTCGACAGTTATTTATCATTTCTTTTGTTGACCTGCTGCCAAGCCATTCTTTTAAGCTGTCTAGTATCTTTTCTTTTTGCTTCGCTCTATCTCTTTGTCCCTCAATTTTCCCAATTGTTAAAATATATTCCAGCTCTTCTCTTTTCATTACATGGCCAAAAAATTATGATTGTTTCTTCCTAATATTGGAAATTAGCTCAGATTTTGCTTTGGCCTCTTTCAGAACGTTTTCATTACTCTTCTTAGATTGCCATGGTATTCTCAACATTCTTCTTTAAAACCACAATTCTACAGACCACTGTGATTTTCTTGTCTGTTGTCCTATTGTCCATGATTACCATCCATATGTTAAGACTGACTCCACATAAAATTTAAGAACTCTTTTTCTTGTTTCTATTGTCAAAAATGGATTGCTTAATATCTTGCTCATTTTTTTTTTGGAAAAGCTGCTTTTTCCTGAGCCATTCTGCATCTCACCTCTGTTGTACATCTTCCCGGTTCACCCAGCCTTAAACGAGTACCGGATTTTTTGTTTCTGGCAAAGTTAAAGGTACTGACGTGAAACAGACTACATTACCTGAAAAATAATATGTCGATAATCTATTACAAATATGGACATTAACACCATATTCGTCATACGTCACAGGGCTCTTTAATTTTACTTTCCTTTCTTACTTTTAAAGCCTCTGATATACATCCAACTATTGATCATCGACGAGCAATTATCTTCTGAAGCACCGTTCGTTTATTCCTTCATCATTTATATTTCCTCTTTTTATCTATAAGAGCAGGGATTTGTGGAGCATTATTCTATATTTGATTGGAAATATAAGTACTAAATGTTGTTTTTAATCTGTCATATTTAGCGTGTGAAATATTTTTACTACATGGCTGGTTCAGTTCAAACAAACATTCTGTTCTGACTGAACAAACCAGAAAAAAAAATACGTAGCCAGGAGCATATTGTTAATTAATGTGAGCTAAACCAAAATAATAATATAATTATTTTAAACTAAACAAAATAATAATGTAATTATTTGAAACTAAACAAAATTATGGTGTAATTAATTGAAACTAAAAAAAATAATGAATAAATACATGGATAACATTTGGCAGAATTCTTATTCGTTTGCTCAAAAGAGTTTCACAAAATCTGACGAATTATATTCAGTAGTCTAAAGAAGAGAGTCATTACTACAGAAGAGCAGTAGAAAGAAGAGTAATTTGTGTGGGCCAGACCTGGTCTGTGAAGATGGTCATACAGAAAACGCTAATTGGAGCAACTTGACTTTTTGCTGCTTAACTACTAGGCTGGTCTGTGACAAGAAGACACAAGGCGCGGTGATCATTAACTACTAGGCTGGTCTGTGACAAGAAGACACAAGGCGCGGTGATCATTAACTACTAGACTGGTCTGTGACAAGAAGATACAAGGCGCGGTGATCATTAACTACTAGGCTGGTCTGTGACAAGAAGACACAAGGCGCGGTGATCATTAACTACTAGGCTGGTCTGTGACAAGAAGATACAAGGCGCGGTGATCATTAACTACTAGGCTGGTCTGTGACAAGAAGACACAAGGCGCGGTGATCATTAACTACTAGGCTGGTTTGTGACAAGAAGACACAAGGCGCGGTGATCATTAACTACTAGGCTGGTCTGTGACAAGAAGATACAAGGCGCGGTGATCATTAACTACTAGGCTGGTCTGTGACAAGAAGACACAAGGCGCGGTGATCATTAACTACTAGGCTGGTCTGTGACAAGAAGATACAAGGCGCGGTGATAATTAACTACTAGGCTGGTCTGTGACAAGAAGATACAAGGCGCGGTGATCATTCACTACTAGGCTGGTCTGTGACAAGAAGACACAAGGCGCGGTGATCATTAACTACTAGGCTGGTCTGTGACAAGAAGACACAAGGCGCGGTGATAATTAACTACTAGGCTGATCTGTGACAAGAAGATACAAGGCGCGGTGATCATTAACTACTAGGCTGGTTTGTGACAAGAAGACACAAGGCGCGGTGATCATTAACTACTAGGCTGGTCTGTGACAAGAAGATACAAGGCGCGGTGATCATTAACTACTAGGCTGGTCTGTGACAAGAAGACACAAGGCGCGGTGATCATTAACTACTAGGCTGGTCTGTGACAAGAAGATACAAGGCGCGGTGATAATTAACTACTAGGCTGGTCTGTGACAAGAAGATACAAGGCGCGGTGATCATTCACTACTAGGCTGGTCTGTGACAAGAAGACACAAGGCGCGGTGATCATTAACTACTAGGCTGGTCTGTGACAAGAAGACACAAGGCGCGGTGATAATTAACTACTAGGCTGATCTGTGACAAGAAGATACAAGGCGCGGTGATCATTAACTACTGGGCTGGTTTGTGTCAAGAAGCCACAAGGCGCGATCGTCATTAACTACTAGGCTGGTCTGTGACAAGAAGCCACAAGGCGCGGTGATCATTAACTACTAGGCTGGTCTGTGACAAGAAGCCACAAGGTGCGATGGTTATTAACTACTAGGCTGGTCTGTGACAAGAAGCCACAAGGCGTGATCGTCATTAACTACTAGGCTGGTCTGTGACAAGAAGCCACAAGGTGCGATGGTTATTAACTACTAGGCTGGTCTGTGACAAGAAGCCACAAGGTGCGATGGTTATTAACTACTAGGCTGGTGTGTGACAGGAAGCCACAAGGTGCGGTGGTCATTAACTACTTGGCTGGTCTGTGACAAGAAGCCTCAAGGCGTGGTGGTCATTAAATACTTGACCGGTCTGTGACAAGAAGCCACAAGGTGCGATGGTCATTAACTACTAGGCTGGTCTGTGACAAGAAGACATAAGGCGCTGTGGTCATTAACTACTAGGCTGGTCTATGACAAGAAGCCACAAGGTGCGATGGTCATTAACTACTAGGCTGGTCTATGACAAGAAGACATAAGGCGCGGTGATCATTAACTACTAGGCTGGTCTATGACAAGAAGACTCAAGGTGCGATGGTCATTAACTACTAGGCTGGTCTATGACAAGAAGACTCAAGGTGCGATGGTCATTAACTACTAGGTTGGTCTGTGACAAATTAGCCACAAGGAGCGGTGGTTATTAACTACTAGGCTGGTCTGTGACAAATTAGCCACAAGGAGCGGTGGTTATTAACTACTAAGCTGGTCTGTGGCAAGAAGCCACAAGACGCGGTGCTCATTAACTACTAGGCTGGTCTGTGACAAAAATCCACAATGCGTTGTGGTCATTAACTACTAGGCTGGTCTGTGACAAGAAGAATGTAACAAAGAAGAAGACATTAACCAACCCAAGCAGACATTATGGTTGACTTCCTTACTTCATTCGCGTGCTCAACCACTCACTCCTGACATACACCCACCATCGTCTTCTTCGTCTGCTTCTTTCTCTTTCTTTCATTTCATTTTAACAAAACTTTCAATTCAGCACTATTTTAGCACACTCAGTTTTAAATGAATTGAATTTTTTGCCAATCTACATTTATTTAGCCAACATTGAGACCTCTTGTTTGTCATTAATTAAAACGAGTGCAATCATATTGTGTGTACATTTGTCAACATAACCTTGTCAATAACAAAGAAATATAATTAAAGCCAATGCGACGAGGAAAGCGGTGTTTAGAAAACGAAATAGATAAGATCAGGCTGGATAGAAAGAAAGTCCAAGATAAGGTAACTCGTGATACAACGCGGACATACTTTGTTTTCTATACTCTTTCCATCTTGTCCCAGCAAGAACAAACAATTTATCAATTCAAGTCCGTATATTAAAACAAGAAATCGATGACGAAAGGAACTGCACTGGTCGTTCTCTAACAATCCACGCATGTGCCTAATTCTATGTAGTCAACTTGTTTTTTCTTTTTTTAACTGATGTAAAATGAAAGAGGAAAAAATTCGAACCTTAACATTGCGCAGCGGCAGCAGTTTGTGCTGCCTTTATTTCCGATTGTCATTTCGCCAGCCGGAAGATATAGGAAAGATGTGTTGCCATAAAGACATCCTTTTAATATTAGCAACATAATTGTGATTTCCTATTCTTACACAGACAGTTGTTTGTTGCGATATGTAAAATATTGATCACTAGGAGTATATACATTTTCTCTTTCTTTCCCTTCTCTCGTCCTAAAAATTACATTTGAAAAGTTGTTTTTAGTTTAAATCTAAGCTGCTACATTCAACGTCTTTCGGACAACTTCATCATGTCAAGGCCAAATTTTAACTCTTCCTTACTCTGTTCTCAAATTGAACTGGTTCCTGGAACATTGGATACAGGGCAGCTCAAAATCGCAGACTCTGCATGTATTATTTTGTTGCGTGTCTACTATCTGATCTCACTTTTTGCCAAACAAAGTGGGGATCGTCTTTTCACACAATCAATATATTCCACCAACTATATTAGAAAAATAATAACAATGGCCTACATAGGCCTTCGTCTACATTCCAAACCAGCAAGATTTGCGTTGTGTTTTATTATTATTATTATTATTCGCGTGATAGACATTATTTTAACTTCAAAGAGGAAGGTAAAGTGCGAGTCTTAGCAGTCGAGTTTTCATCTACATGTGCTGGGACGCCTGTCTAGAAGTGTTCGGAGACTTTTGGACAGTGTCGCTTCAAGCACCGATTCACGATGAAGGCGGTATACCACACCTTCCCAGAGTACTACTACCCTGGTACCGATTTCTGTCAGCGGCTGGGTCGACCGCTGGGGTATTTTTTTTTCCAACCACGAGTACAACTCACACAGCTTCCGGCGGGAACCGAACACGGGTTTTCCACATCGATAGCACAGTCGGGTTGTTTCCTAACTAGTACCGAGGCCTACCTTCAAAGATAAACACTACAATGAAATGTGAAATGTTCTCGCTATTATTGTTAGCGTTTGTGTAATTAGTGCAGGTTATTATTGTTCCGTCTGTTTTTTTTTTAAAGTAAATGATCAAGCAAGTTCCATATGTTTTTATGTTTGAAAAAAAAAAAGAAGGAAAACGTGATTTTACTAAAGTTGACATAAGCAGAGATTCAGTGATGCTCCACACACCAAAGAGATCACCAAATCTCTGCAACTAGCATTTTCACCACGTTGACATTTAAAATCGAGTGTGACGTGTCCCTTATGAAAGTAGAAAAAATACTGGACAGATCAGGTGCCTCTTTTTTTTTTTTTTTTTTTCTTTTTTTCTTTTTTTTTAAATTGGGAACATAGAAAGTGAGGACATCTGTAGTAGTTCCACTAATGATTGTTAAGGTTTTCGTTACAGGTTTAATCTATTCTATGCAAGGGAACCAGTTTCATTGCAGTCATGAATTTCCCACATTCGAGCCAGCACTTCTCACATTTTCCAAAATGCATCGATAAATTCTGTTGACGAGGTCGCTCCGTGCACGTCTTACACACTGCGCTGGCGACGATTCAACCTCCTTATTCACCTCTTACGACACGCGTGGCAGGTAACAGTGGCTCTATTCTTTTCTCCCCTGATTATGGGAACTCCGGTTGCCACACGAGGAAACAAAAGGAAACAAAATATGAGTACCTCTAAAGACGGTGTTATTTGCCTGTGCGGCGGGGGACCGCAGTACATACGGCTACCAGGGAAAAACGGATTAACACACAGAATTCAGTTCCTAGTCTCTTTGGATTTTTTTATATTATATATATATATATATATATATATATATATATATATATATATATATCATAGTTGTAATATTTGAAACATCACGATGTCTATAACTGATCCTATAAACGTTAACAATGATTCCTCTAGGCTTATACATCGGACTCCATTTGAATATTGTTCAATAGAAGGTATGTATAAATGTAAAGCGATTCCACTAAAAGTCTCTCGAGTTCAATTACAATCAAATGTTAAAATAGAGGAATGACGCAAACGTCAGCAATCAGAATACTGGAATATCAGGGAGCCTGTTATACAGCAACCTGTACCCAAAAAAGCCAACCCTGGCAAGAACCGGGAGCTAATTATTACCTAGTGAATTAGTAAAGTTAATATTAACCAAATCAAGCCTTATTTTAATTTTAAATGTATAGAATCATACCTAAACACTCATGTAGCTATAGGAAAATAATGACGACATTGTGTGTGGCGTGTACGATGAATATCAGCCCTGACAGGAAACAACACGAATGTGGCGAATATCCTGGAGGATGTAAATAATAGAAGTGAGATTATTCCTCGCATAGTCAGGGCTGAACTGTACCCATGGATTGTGAACTTATTAGTTCAAGCAATAAAGAAAGCAACAGTCGTCGGTGTTTGGGTTATATATATAAGACCTTGCGTGTTTTATGCCAGGTCTGCTATACTTCTCGCAACTATCATCGATAATATTTAACGGTACATCTTAAAACATCAAAACATCAATACTTTACTTTCCTGTTTAGTTCAACAAAAAGCATAACTACATCATCATTGCTGCAAACAACTTTAGGACTCCTCTTCTTTTTGTTTTCATAAATAACCTCCGAATCTTCTCTAACAGAGAAAAATATCAGCGTGGCCTTCTCGACGCCGATAAACAAACGAGAACAACGATAACATTGCTCGAAGCAAGGTAAAGAAAACCAAAGCTACGTGGTTAAAACATACGCAGACTGTCGTAGATGCCAAACATACGTACATAATCTAACATTAATTAATTACGTTGGCGATACCTTGAACGTACGCTCACGCGCTGTTGGGAATCTCATTCATAGATCAATACAAAAGTGACAACCTCGTTATTTTGCTTCCTGAACAACTTAGAAGCCTGAGCTTTATCATGTTAATTTTGAGAGAAAAACTATTACAATTTGCGATAGATTGAAAATCCCGACATTTACCGTTGATTGTAATTTGTCCTAGACGTGGACGTTGAACTGTTCGCTGGGAACATCTAGTTGTAGTGAAAATCATGCCGACTGTAGGCCGCTTTAGCACTATTGTTCTACTGTACCATCAATCTATATTACCTTTCATGTTTTATGAGTTAGACAATGTTCAACATAATGTTACAACAGTTACAGCGTATCAAGAACTAAGTAGAGCATTTTGCCGTGTAAAAAAAAAAAATAAAAGTCACGTACCCCCGTCACGCCAAGTGGCGTATAGGAGATATGGTGTTAGTGGCCATAAATTTTACTGACCTTCGGCACATGATTTTTGGGGTAATGTGGTCGGTATTACGCCCGTGCCGCTTCACTTTCCCAGAAAAAAAAATCCGGTATCCATTAAAGGCTGGGTGAACCCGGAAGCCGTCGGTGGGGATCGAACCCTACCCCTTGTCCATTGTAGTCCAGTTCACTAACCACTGAATTTTTCCGTGTACTGCATTATATAAATACGCAAATTGTGGTAATAAGATACAGGCTTGGACACACAGACGTTCGTTCATTCAAGATAATTATGCTGTTAGATTATCTGGTGACTAGAAATATCAACTTAGTAAACAAACCGAACTCGTGAAGATAAGGAATAAAGAGGCATGTGGATGGTATGGGCCGAGAAAACTTCTGGATTGTATCTTCATATGAGACAAAAATCAGTTGTATAAACTTCACACCAAGTCAGTTTAGGATGTCAAACTATCAGCAAGTCACGTTTACTCCTTGGAGATGCGTACATAGAGTTGTGCTGCTGTAGAGTTGTTCTAGATGTTGACCTGTTGTTAATGTTTAAGGTGATGGGTGTGAATAAACTTAGTGGGGTGGTGGGAGGGCTTGTTACATAGTGGACGGCATCAGGAAAAATATTTTCTGGTTGAAGGTGGCGTAATAATGGACGAGATCATGAAAGACACTTTCTGAAAGGTGACGTGATAATGGACGTGATCATGAAAGACACTTTCTGGAAGGTGGCGTGATAATGGACGAGATCATGAAAGACACTTTCTGGAAGGTGGCGTGATAATGGACGAGATCATGAAAGACACTTTCTAATAGAGGGTGGGGTGATGATGGACGAGATCAAGAAAGACACTTTCTAATAGAAGGTGGGGTGATGATGCTCTACACCCGACTCACAGAAACGATGTCATGGGCTTATAGCGCTACATCCGAGGCAAAGAAACGATGTCATCTACTAATAGCGCTACACCCGACTCACAGAAACGATGTAATGGACTAATAGCTGTACACCCGAGGCACAGAAACGATGTCATGGGCTTATAGCGCTACACCCGACTCACAGAAACGATGTCATGGGCTTATAGCGCTACATCCGAGGCAAAGAAACGATGTCATGGGCTTATAGCGCTACATCCGAGGCAAAGAAACGATGTCATGGGCTTATAGCGCTACATCCGAGGCAAAGAAACGATGTCATGGGCTTATAGCGCTACATCCGAGGCAAAGAAACGATGTCATGGGCTTATAGCGCTACATCCGAGGCAAAGAAACGATGTCATGGGCTTATAGCGCTACATCCGAGGCAAAGAAACGATGTCATGGGCTTATAGCGCTACATCCGAGGCAAAGAAACGATGTCATGGGCTTATAGCGCTACATCCGAGGCAAAGAAACGATGTCATCTACTAATAGCGCTACACCCGACTCACAGAAATGATGTCATGGACTAATAGCGCTACACCTTAGGTACAGAAACGATGTCATGGACTAATAGCGCTACACCCGAGTCACAGAAACGATGTCATGGACTAATAGCGCTACACCTGAGGCACAGAAACGATGTCATGGACTAATAGCGCTACACCCGACTCACAGAAACGATGTAATGGACTAATAGCTCTACACCCGAGGCACAGAAACGATGTCATAGACTAATAGCGCTACACCTGAGGTATAGAAACGATGTCATGGACTAATAGCGCTACACCTGAGGCACAGAAACGATGTCATGGACTAATAGCGCTACACCTTAGATACAGAAACGATGTCATGGACTAATAGCGCTACACCCGAGTCACAGAAACGATGTCATGGACTAATAGCGCTACACCTGAGGCACAGAAACGATGTCATGGACTAATAGCGCTACACCCGAGTCACAGAAACGATGTCATGGACTAATAGCGCTACACCTGAGGTACAGAAACGATGTCATGGACTAATAGCGCTACACCTGAGGTACAGAAACGATGTCATGGACTAATAGCGCTAAGCCCGAGGCACAGAAACGATGCCATGGACTAATAGCGCTACACCTGAGGTACAGAAACGATGTCATGGACTAATAGCGCTACACCTGAGGCACAGAAACGATGTCATGGACTAATAGCGCTAAGCCCGAGGCACAGAAACGATGTCATGGACTAATAGCGCTACACCCGACTCACAGAAACGATGTCATGGACTAATAGCGCTACACCTTAGGTACAGAAACGATGTCATGGACTAATAGCGCTACACCCGAGTCACAAAAACGATGTCATGGACTAATAGCGCTACACCTGAGGTATAGAAACGATGTCATGGACTAATAGCGCTACAATTGAGGCACAGAAACGATGTCATGGACTAATAGCGCTACACCTTACGTACAGAAACGATGTCATGGACTAATAGCGCTATACCCGAGTCACAGAAACGATGTCATTGACTAATAGCGCTACACCTGAGGCACAGAAACGATGTCATGGACTAATAGCGCTACACCTTACGTACAGAAACGATGTCATGGACTATTAGCGCTACACCCGAGTCACAGAAACGATGTCATGGACTAATAGCGCTACACCTGAGGTACAGAAACGATGTCATGGACTAATAGCGCTACACCTGAGGTACAGAAACGATGTCATGGACTAATAGCACTACACCTGAGGTACAGAAACGATGTCATGGACTAATAGCGCTACACCCGAGTCACAGAAACGATGTCATGGACTAATAGCGCTACACCTGAGGTACAGAAACGATGTCATGGACTAATAGCGCTACACCTGAGGTACAGAAACGATGTCATGGACTAATAGCGCTACACCTGAGGTACAGAAACGATGTCATGGACTAATAGCGCTACACCTGAGGCATAGAAACGATGTAATGGACTAATAGCGCTACACCTGAGGTACAGAAACGATGTCATGGACTAATAGCGCTACACCCGAGTCACAGAAACGATGTCATGGACTAATAGCGCTACACCTGAGGTACAGAAACGATGTCATGGACTAATAGCGCTACACCTGAGGCACAGAAACGATGTCATGGACTAATAGCGCTACACCTGAGGCACAGAAACGATGTCATGGACTAATAGCGCTACACCTGAGGTACAGAAACGATGTCATGGACTAATAGCGCTAAGCCCGAGGCACAGAAACGATGTCATGGACTAATAGCGCTACACCTGAGGTACAGAAACGATGTCATGGACTAATAGCGCTACACCTGAGGCACAGAAACGATGTCATGGACTAATAGCGCTAAGCCCGAGGCACAAAAACGATGTCATGGACTAATAGCGCTAAGCCCGAGGCACAGAAACGATGTCATGGACTAATAGCGCTACACCTGAGGCACAGAAACGATGTCATGGACTAATAGCGCTAAGCCCGAGGCACATAAACGATGTCATGGACTAATAGCGCTAAGCCCGAGGCACAGAAACGTTGCCATGGGCTTATAGCGCTAAACGCAAGGCACAGAAAAATAAGATGAACTAGGATATGGCAAGACAGAACTAAGAAATACTCTTTTTTTTTAAATGTTATGCATCCACTACATACAAAGGCACATAAACATGCGCGCAAGCACACGCGCGCGCTTTTGCGGAATCTAATAAAATTGATTAATTATACCAATGGGACATTTCAATAGTGATCATGTGCCAATTGTGGGAAAGCTTAGAGTAAAATTAAAAACAGCAAACTGAGACAAATATAACATCACAATTCATAACCGGTAAATGCAATAGAGAAGATACAAAGCATTGATGAACAGTAAAAAAAAAAGTAAAGTACCCCCGTCACGCCAAGTGACGTATAGGGAATATGGTGTTAGTGACCATAAATTTTACAGACCTTCGGCACATGATTTTTGGGGTAATGTGGTCGGTATCACGCCCGTGCCGCTTTACTTTCCCAGAAAAAAAAATCCGGTACCCATTTAAGGCTGGGTGAACCCGGAAGCCGTCGGTTGGGATCGAACCCTACATCTTGTTCTGTGCAGTCCAGTTCACTAACCGCTGAGCTATCGCGGTTTTTATCCCTGGTCTAGTGGAGGCTATTGTCTATTTTTTTGTGTGTGTTGAGGTTTTGTTTTTTGTCGAACAGCTTCTCTCGTGGCTAATTCTACCAATGTTTGACAAACACACACAGCCATAGAATGAACCATTCAGGCCCACTGACCCACGGGGTTTTCCATCCTTTTTCATGAGTCTTTTCTCTCTAAGTTTTGCCTTAGCACAGTCTCAAATGATGTTATATCATTGCTTATACAAGCTCTCCATGATGTGAGATCTCTTGCCAGATTTTCCCCATCATTTTCACAAATGGAGAAGTCATTCAGAGATGATTTACAGATATCTCTATATCGTAGTCTAGGTCTGCCGATTTGTCCTTTTCAGTGTGTTAGTTCACCATGCAGTATTTGCTTGGGGATGCGCATTTCTTCCATTCGCTTGACGTGCCCCAGCCATCTTAATCTTCGACATCTGAGCATCGACACGATTGTTGGGGTCTTAGCACGTTGCAGGACAGTTATGTTGATTATTTTGTCCTGCCATTTGATGTGCACTATTTTGCGGAGACATCGCATGTGGAAGACATTTCGTCTTTTTTTTGTGATTTGAGTATGTCCAGGTTGAAAAAATGAATGTAAATATTTGGGAACAATATTAACCTCAGATGGAAGATGTACAACAGAGATGAGATGCAGAATAGCTCAGGCAAAAGCAGCTTTCCAAAACATGAGGACGATACTGTGCAATCCATTTTTGACAAAAGAAACAAGAAAAAGAGTTCTTAAATGATATGTTGAACCAGTCTTAACATATGGCTGTGAATCATTGACAATAGGAAAACAGACAAGAAAATCACATGAGGATGTAGAAATGTGGTTTTACAGAAAAATGTTGAGAATAACATGGACAACTAATAAGAGTAATGAAAATGTTCTGAAAGAGGCCAAAGCAAAAAGAGAGCTAATTTCCAATATTAGGAAGAAACAATCATCATTTTTTTGGCCATGTAATGAGAAGGGAACAGCTGGAATATATTGTGACAACTGGGAACATTGAGGGACGAAGAGATAGAGGGAAACAAAGAGAAAAGATACCAGACAGTTTAAGAGAATGGTTTAAAAGAAATGATATATAGCTGTCGAGATCGAGGATCGAGGAGGTGAGAGACATGATCACATACACCAGCAGGCATGATACTTGATGATGATAATGGATATAATTTAGTGAACAACAGGAAACTACACTAACAATGCAGTCTGGAAGAAAATATAAGAGGTTGGAAGTCTGTTTAACAAATTAACATCAAAGAAGAAAATATAAGAGGTTGGAAGTCTGTTTAACAAATTAACATCAAAGAAGAAAATATAAGAGGTTGGAAATCTGTTTAACAAATTAACATCACAGAAGAAATATAAGAGGTTGGAAGTCTGTTTAACAAATTAACATCAAAGAACAAAATATAAGAGGTTGGAAGTCTGTTTAACAAATTAACATCAAAGAAGAAAATATAAGAGGTTGGAAGTCTGTTTAACAAATTAACATCAAAGAAGAAAATATAAGAGGTTTGAAATCTCTTTAACAAACTAGTGTCAAAGAAGAAAATATAAGAGGTTTGAGATCTGCTTAACAAATTAACATTAAACAAGAAAATAAAACGTATCTTTTCAGCATTTATTCCAATTTTTGGAAACTGACCGAGGTAATTAGTTTGTGGTCGGGGAACTAGAAAATATAGGTCGTATGCTGTAGTGCTGTCAAAACGTGGAGTACATATAAGAGATTTTAATACCTTCAACCTCCACACACACACAAGATAACATGAAGGCTTCATTGGAAATCGAACCGATGACGAACTGACTAAGAATGACAGGCCCAATAAACTCGGCTATCTTACCCTCCTTTCCCTACTCCCCGTCTTTAAAAAAATAAAATAGTCACAGCAAAAAATAATTTAAAATTTCAAAACGAAATTCTTTAGCAAAGACAAGAAATCAGCAAATGGCACAAAACTGAGTTGACTTGAATGGTTCTTGATTTCAGTGCAAATCAACAAGCTTCGATACATGGAGAAAAAATAATACTAATGAAGGTGAGATTGATGGTGATAGTGATGAATGATGATGGTAATAAATGATGATGATGAATTATGATAATTATGATTATGATGAATTTGACGATTATGATGAAGATGATGATAATGATGATGGTAATAAATGATGATGATGAATTATGATAATTATGATTATGATGAATTTGACGATTATGATGAGGATGATGATAATGATGATGATGAGTATGATGGTTATAATTATGATTGGAGCCGCGATAGCTCAGTGGTTAGTGAACTGGACTACAAAGGACAAGGGGTAGGGTTCGGTCCCAACCGAGTGTTTCCGGGTTCACCCAGCCTTAAAGGGGTACCGGATTTTTTTCTGGGAAAGTAAAGCAGCACGGGCGTAATACCGACCACATTACCCCAAAAATCATGTGCTGAAGGTCTGTAAAATATAGGTTCACTAACACCATATTTCCCTACACGCCACTTGGCGTGACGGGGGTACTTTACTTTTTTTTTTATAATTATGATTATGATGATGATGATGCTTATATTGATTATGGTGATGATCATGATGATTATAATGATAATGATTATGGTGATGATTATGATGATGATGATTATGATGATGATGATAACGATGATGATGATGATGATAAAACGTTAAGGTGCTAAAGCGACACAATGACTTTAATGAAACATTAAAATGTTATGTTCCTAAGAATTAGTGTACATTAAACAAGAAAACAAATTAAGTCTAGATACCACGACAACATTGTGTGCGTGTCTGTCACCAACTTCGAACTTTGTTGTAAAAACAAACATATTTTGCTCTTGTCAATATTATTTGATTCTAGATAAATCACTTTCCATCCTGTCACTATTATTTTGGTTTCCCCCCCCCCCAATATTCTGTTCCTGTTAATGTTTCTTTATTCTTGTCAGTATTATGTTATTCTTCTCTCAATTATTTAATTCTTCGTCAAATATTATAATTGTATGTTACTCATGATACAAATTGTTGTATTGTTACCAATATTATTTTATCTTTTTTTAAATATTATTTTGTTATTGTCAATACAATATTATTTTATTCATGTCAGCACTCTTTTATTCTTGTCAACATTATTTTTTTCTGTTCTATGTTATTCTGTTAACATCAGTATTACTTTTATTCCTGTCAGTATTCTTTCACACTATGTTACAGTTATCTAAAGTATGTATTTAGTGCCATACAGAAATTTATAGCAATTACTCAATGTTCACATTTAATTTTTAGTAAATTAAAAAAGTAAAGAGCCCCGACTCGCCAAGTAACATATAATGGGAATATGGTGTTAGTGACCATAATTTTTATAAACCTTCAGCACATGATTTTTGGAGTAATGTGGTCGGTATTACGCCCGTGACGCTTTATATTCCCAGAAAAAAATCCGGTACCCATTTAAGGCTCGGTGAATCCGTAATCCTTCGATCAGTATCGAACTCGCTCTTGTCCTTTGTGGTCCAGTTCACTAACAACTACACTACTGTGTCTCCAATTTAATTTTTAGTACAATTAGAAAATGACAAAGCTGTCACTGTATTTTTCATACTGACATATTATTCTCTGTTATTTTATGATCATTTAAAACAAAACATGCTTCATTCATGAAGAGCTGAGAAAAAAAGCTAAGAATAATTCTCGCCATAAAAAAAAAACAACACAAACAAACAACACACAAAGAAACAACATATAAAATTGCGTGACCACGCGATAAGATTTAAAGAAAAAAAACACAACATAACGAGCCTTTAATAAGTGTTGCGAGAACAGACTCAAGGGTCGACCACGAATAAGATGGATTAATGGAGTATTAGAAACACTAGGAAACAACAGTAGCAGAGACCAACACAAGAGTAAACTAACCGCAAATTATATCTCCCGTCGACGCTGAATGGCAAATGAGGAAGGAAAAAAAAATGTTTTATTCAAAGTTAACCTACAAACATTGTCCATACCTGTCTACCTTTGTGTTACTTCTGCTTAGTTTGTTTAAAAATATATGCGTTCATTTAAGTCATTAAACGTCAAACCTTGATTCATGTTTGTTGGAGACATTCTTATAAAATGGAATCTTTTCAACATTAAAAAAAAAATTGTGATCATATCAGGGTTGGTGTTGGTTGAGGTTGGGTTGTGTGTCACGTCAAGTATACTCAATATATCCAGGTATCTAAACCCTATATTTTCATGTCTTTATAAATTCACCACATTTAGGCACAATGTTCACAGAAGATGGAAAACTAGACAGAGAAATTGACATGAGAATACAAAAAGCAAATGCTGTCACATACCAGCTTTCACCATTGTTAAGACATCCAAACATTTCTATGCCAGCTAAACAACAAATGATAAATAGCATCTTCATACCAACTTTGTGCTATGAAAGTCAAACATGGACCCTTTCTAAATCACATTTAAGAAAGATCAATACATGTGAGATGCGATGCTTGAGAAAAGTAACAAACAACACAAGAAGAGATAGAATACCAAATGAAACCATAAGAAAAATGGTAGGAACAAAACCCTGCCAGGAATATATAGAACAACAACAACTTAAATGGTTTGGCCACCTGGTCAGAATGAATCCTCACCTATCACCATCAAGGGCGTTCTTCTCGAGAATGCATGGAAAAAGACCAAGAGGAAGACCCAGAAGAAGATGGATAGATGCAGTGACAGAGACATGTAACAACAAAGGAAAATCACTAATTCAGACAATTCGAGCAGCACAAGAACGACAAATGATATAAACCACGACACCTTTTAGGTATCAGTGAAAGAGAAAAGAAGAAGAAGATAAATTCACCGCAGTTTACTTTAAAAAGGAAAACTGTTCGCGCCAAAGTTCACAAATAAGGTCTATGACAGCCTCACTAATATTTCTCATTGAATTCTTATGTATTAAAGTTTGTTATTCTAGTTCTGATGTTGATGTCTTCAGGTGTTTATTCAGAAAATCAGCCTACCTTCACACTTAATATTGACCAAATAATAGAAAGAAAGAAAGAAAGAAAAAAAGAAAGAATGAATGACATAAATAAAATAACCCCGTTTCACTCCATAGTATATAGGGAAAACCGTCAGTGATATATTTCTTCAACTGTCGTGACTTTTGTTTTGGTTTGGGGTGGGGGAAAGGGGGGGGGCGGTTGTCTCATATACACATATCTACACACACACACACACACATATATATATATATATATATATATATATATATATATACTTATTTATTTATTTATATATCATCATCATCAAGTACCTGGCCTGCTGGCGTTGGTGATCATGTATCTCCACAACTTTCGATCTCGACAGTTATTTTTCATTTCTGTTGTTGACTTTCTGCCAAGAAGTAAAGTACCCCCGTCATGCCAAGTGGCGTATAGGGAATATGGTGTTAATGACCATAAATATTACAGACCTTCGGCACATGATTTTTGGGGTAATGTGTTCGGTATTACGCCCATACCGCTTTACTTTCCCAGAAAAAAATCCGGTATTCATTTAGGTGAACCGGAAGCCGTCGGTTGGGATCGAACCCTACCTCTTGTCCTTTGTAGTCCAATTCACTAACCACTGAGCTATCGCGGTTCCCGCCACTCTCTTAAGCTGTCTGGTATATTTTCTTTTTGCTTCCCTCTATCTCTTCGTCCCTCAATTTTCCCAGTTGTTACAATATACTCCAGCTGTTTTCTTCTCATTACATGGCCAAAACACGTTGATTGTTTCCTCCTAATGTTGGAAATTAGCTCTCTTTTTGCTTTCTCCTCTTTCAGAACGTTTTCATTACACTTCTTAGCTGTCCATGGTATTCTCAATATTCTTCTATAAAACTACTTTTCACTCTTAGCGATTAAGACTATCATCAGCGTACCTTAGATTATGTTTTATATATATATACATATATATACAATATATATATAATTATTTGTTCATCTTTACAGATAGGCTGAAAGAAGGCTGATATTGATTGATGGTATTCACCGTCAGACGCTATTTCGCAGAACAACTTCTGTCACAATTGATTCTTTCAATAATTGAATGGCTGGTACGACACCAGAATGGGCAGTGCATATTTCAGTGCCATGAAGCTTCGTTACTTTCTCTTGCGTCTTCTTCTCTTCCAATTTTGACTCAATTTCACTGACGATTGCTACTGTGTCATTTCTTTGATCTGTTTGGAATTAAATTGCAGTTTTATGACAGTTACATGACGTTCTCAAGGCATCACCACTGGCAAAATATAATATGATGCTTACTCTGTGATATCTCTATCGTTACAAATTTTTCTTCATTTCCCGGAAGTACTTAGTTTTTTTTTTTCTAGAGAGCTGGAGAATAAGGGCCGCATGCACACCACAAAAGACACGAGATTTTTTAAATCATGCGTTTGTAACTCAGATAATAATAATAATTAATAATTTTTTTTTATGAAAGCTGTCAGCTATAATTTTGTAATGGCTTGCACCAGAATCCGTGTTTTGAACTATCCAGACCCTACTCCACCTCTTCGCTGTACCCCTAGAAACAGACTAACCAGTTTAGCCTGGCCAGGTGAGTAAGGATCGAAAGAGAAAGTAATCAGGTACGCGAAAATGCCGTGCTGAAGTCGGATGTTTTGGGTCCAAAGGCCCAAATATCACATTTATATTTCAAACCACAACACAACACATATCATCATCAAATACCGGGCCTGCTGGCGTAGATGATCATGTCTCTCCACAACTTTCGATCACGACAGTTATTAATCATTTCTGTTGTTGATCTTCTGTCAAGCCATTCTCTTAAGCTGTCTGATATCTTTTCTCTTTGCTTTCCTCTATCTCTTCGTCCCTCAATTTTCCCAGTTGTTACAAAATATTCTAGCTGTTCTCTTCTCATTACATGGCCAAGAAATGATGATTGTTTCTTCCTAATATTGGAAATTACCTCTATTTTTGCTTTGGCCTCTTTCAGAACGTTTTCATTACTCTTCTTAGCCATCCATGGTATTCTCAATAGTCTTCTGTAAAACCACATTTCTAGAGCCCCCAGTGATTTTCTTGTCTGTTTACCTATTGTCCATGATTCACATCCTTATGTTAAGACTGGCTTTACATAACTCTTTTTTCTTGTTTCTATTGTCAACAATGGATTACAGCGCATATAAGCCTACGTAACGTCCTTTTAAGGGCGTATGACGAAGAGGTCTAACTATTCTAGCAGTGACCGGGAGAACCCAAGTAAGCATAATAACCGTTGTGATTTTGTGGTCATTCGAAATTTAGACCAATTATGGCTTATTGCTAAGAGCGAAAGGTTTTTGCCCATTCGTCCAACGACTCTCCTGATAGGACGAGAGAAAATATAATGAACCATGTCTTCCGGGATATGATTTGAGAGACTAGTGGATCTTATAGGTAGAAATAGGGCCTGATCAATCCGGAGTGCTTAGTGGGAAACGCAGAATGAACACATTACAGGAACAATAAGTCTGCATAAAAAGTAGTAAAGTACCCCCGTCACGCCAAGTGCCGTATAGGGAATATGGTGTTAATGACCATAAATGTTCCAGACCTTCTGCACATGATTTTTGGGGTAATGTGGTCGGTATTACGCCCGTGCCGCTTTACTTTCCCAGAAAAAAAATCCGGTATCCATTAAAGGCTGGGTGAACCGGAGCCGTCGGTTGGGATCGAATTCTACCTCTTGTCCTTTGTAGTCCAGTTCACTAAACACTGAGTTATCGCGGCTCAATCAGTCTGCATACGTTTCGAGAATTGCAAGAGAGCGGTAAGGGGGGTCCGGGGATCCCCCCCCTCCCAGCTGCAAAGAAACTGATTCCGAAAGTCGTCCAGAACTGTCTGACTCACGAGAGGTACAGAGTGAAGTGTGATCTGCACCAATTAGCATAGTTGTCATTTCTTTTGTCATGAGAAGAGAAACAAGAGACAAGCGGCCAACTTTTGTATGAGAAATACATCTGGATGTATGGAAAATAACGAGAAAAAAAAAGAGGAAGATGGGGTAATTATAGTAGCAGCAGCACCAGTAGTAATATAGTGTTTCACTTTTTAGGGAACCCAGCATTTCTTTAATGGTTTTATCACAAAAGAGGATATTGCAAACAAAATTGAACCGAAGTTACTTCATTTTGTAAGAAATGTGACGTCATCATTGACATATGCTGGAAGTGTCCACTTTTTTGTATCCAACCAGAAAAAAATTATTATTGAGGAAACGCGACGTTCCAAGGCTAATGTGACACTCTGCAGAAGAAGTAGCAATAATAGTAGTAGTAATGATAGTAATAATGATAGTAGTAGTAATGATTCAGTCATGATATACGTTATTTTTTTTAAAGTAAGAAAAATAAGGAAATTATTGAGAACCAAATGTAGAAGAAAAGGTAGAAATAATACAAAAAAGGAAGAGAAGGAAAAAAAACGAAGAAACAGAACGAAAAGAACTGTAAAAGAACAAAGTCTAAAGGACAACCTTCATTCAAAGTAATTCTGAAATCGAGCGTGTTATGAGTAAGAGTATACAACTAAAAAAAAAATAGCAGATCCAGCGTGAGTTTAACTAGCCAGCTACTGTAACCACCAGCAATAAAGCTCTTCCATATCTGCTTAAGTGGGTTGGACAGGATTAGAACCTATTGGACCTACCCCGAGTGAAATAAGAAGAAGCTATGCTAACTAATCAACCAATCATCTGATACAGCTTCGAGCACGCACACGTGAGGCCCACTTGATCTCAAGCCTAATGCATATATTTAGATTCCAACTAAGGTTTGCTTACATTACCTCCACGAGCACTTGCACGCATGGACACAAACATACAGGAAAATAATCGTCATATTCACGTTTCTAAATGCTGTACTGTTAACATGAAACCGCCTATCTCAAATTTATTATCGCGACAAGAGTATTCGGATCTGCATGACCCCTCCTGCTAACGCCAAGGAAACCATTTAAGCGAGTTCGTCTGATCTTTTCAATAATTTATTTTCGACATGTGAGGTACCTTTCTCTCCTGGAGCACCGAAAGACCTCCTTCCCAGTGCGGGCAGAAGCAGTCACAGGCGAAAAAATAACGAGCAGAAAAAGCCTAGATGTTTACTGCTACAGCTGCCTGAGATTTGGCATTACCTCCTCTTAGATTATCGCAAACAGCATGTCAAGGGAAAGAACTCGCGTTTTGAAGAGAAGTTGACGAAGAAAATAGCAAATCATTTAATGTGATTATACTTCTAACTAAAATATTTGCTTATTTCTTCCAGTCCGTGTTTTCTTTTCTCAGCAAGGATTTCGTTTGGCGGACGTGACAGAAGTTCCCCACCCACCAGAATGCCCTCCATTTCTTTACATTAATTGGAAGATGGTTTGTACAGAACACACATCACAGACACGCTAAAGAGTGGCCCCAGCAACGAATGCTTGTCCTAATAACTCCCCATCATGTATTTTCTCTAATTTTGGCGGGATAATACACTCTTCCAGATTTTTCTCATTCCAGCACGCGTTGTCTTAAAACAAGTTTGTTCGCTAGATGTAAATGTGTACCTAACTTGCCGATAACATTTTACGACACTTGCATACTAGTATTTTCCATCTTTTCCATTGCACATTTACTGTCAACCATTCTTTCTAGCATTAGTAAGTCTTTCTAAAGTGATTAAATTCATTCATAAGATTGTTCTCTATCTATTTACACCCCCCCCCAACACTTTTTAATTATTCGTTGTTCTTTTGTTTAGTATTTATTCCTTGTAAATACAATCAGAGCATCAACTTATGCTTCCTTTAGTTTTCGCACCATGTTCTGCTTTTCCTCATCTGAATGGCTTGTTTATTTTAAGTTTTTGCTTTATTTTGATTAGGCACGCTATGTTCAAACTCAAACTGTGCCTTCTAGGTTATTTTGGAAAGCATATATCTTTTGTTTGTGAGTAGATTGAGCTGTTGCCTCCATTGAGGTTTTTAGTTGCGGGCAGATTGAGCTGTTGCCTCCATTGAGGTTTTTAGTTGCGGGCAGATTTAAACAGAATGGCAAGAATTGACATCCTTTATATTTTCATTGCTCCCGTCCCCTTTTTTTTCAATGTCGACATATAGAGAAGAAAATAGGCTGCACCTAAGTTGACAAAATATGCACTGAAAGGCGCTTGTATTTTGCTCTTATTTATTCATCCATCATCTTAGATCCCGGGTAGTGTGTGTTAGTACTTCAATTACTTTGTTAAAACCACTAGAAGATCTTAGATTTGTGCACGTACTTCACAGTTCCACGATAGTTTCTAGAGTTAGTTCAGTGTTAATGAAGACAACGCTGTCATTTTTCCCCGATAATTAGTGAGACGACGGATGGTCGTTGATGGCTTCAGTGGTGATATTGATGTGTAGAGGAGGATGGTGTTGTTTAAATTTTGTGTTAATTATATTTGTTTTTTTAAATGTGTTTCATACAGTGGCTTCGCCTTGCCTCCGGCTTTCAATAACAACAATACTATTCTTACAACTTTCATATCCCAGCGGCCGTTTAACATTATGCAGCACGCACACATAACTTCAACTTGTTTTTGGTGGGATGTTTTCTCCTGATAGGACTATACACAGACTCACACATCAGGATATTACGTCCCACACATCATGATATCACGTCTCATACATCATGATATCATGTCTCACACATCATGATATCACGTCTCATACATCATGATATCACGTCTCATACATCATGATATCACGTCTCACACATCATGATATCACGTCTCACGCATCATGATTTCACGTCTCATACATCATGATATCACGTCTCATATATCATGATATCACGTCTCACACATCATGATATCACGTCTCACACATCATGATATCACGTCTCACACATCATGATATCACGTCTCACACATCATATCACGTCTCACACATCATGATATCACGTCCCACACATCATGATATCACGTCTCACACATCATATCACGTCCCACACATCATGATAGCATGTCTCACACATCATGATATCACGTCTCACACATCATGATATCACGTCTCACACATCATGATATCACATCTCACACATCATGATATCACGTCTAACACATCATGATATCACTATTATTTTTACGCAAATTATAAACTGTCACCGTGGTTTAAAAAAAAAAAATTTAAGCACCCAGGAGATGCCAGGGCTGCAATCTCACCCTGTGATGACTCTTCAACTTAATGATTACGAATTTATGAATGTATATGATCTTACAAAGTTAATAATTGTGTTGAAACATTGGCGCGTTCTCTTTCGCGTAAAATAACGTTAATATATTCATTTTATATCGGTGCAAGGTAAAAGGGTCACAGGTCAACTAAAGAAAACGAAGGACGAACAGAATCACTCAGTAACGACCTCAGACACCTTAGGCAGGCAACATGCAGGAGAAGGGGGGATGTAACAAAGAAGCATTCACTGGTATAGATGGCGCTACAAGATGAACCCTCCCTCATTGCCCTGGTAACGAAGGACGCCTTGTTCGGTCTGCTTGAGTCACTGACTCCATCTTGGTATATGCTGGTCGCCAGCTTCGTTCCATTTGTTATCTCGGTGCGCATTTTTCTCTCTGCACCGAGTTTTTACATCTGCGTTTTGAAGCTGCGATTGGGTTACCGTTCTCTGTCATGATCTGGGGTCGGGCGGTGCAGAGTCGAGAACGATTCCGCCCCGAGTATTGAGAGCCCCCGCTGCTCGCGAGATGAAGTTCCTGTCGACCAGCCTCCACGTATTAGGTACAACTTTCAAAGGAATGTTTTTTTTTAAAGGCCAGAATAAGGCACGATCGAATATGGCAGCTACGTTTGCAAGTAATTCTATGTATGTGTATGTTTGTGTACGCATGTGTGAGAGAAGCAAGTAGTGGTGAAACTAGAGTGTTTGAGATCCTCAAACTAACAAATGAAGCGAACAAATAAATTGAGACTTTCTGGCAATGTATGCATTCTGGTCATTCTCTTAAGACTTTTACTATTTTTTTAATCAAAATTTTTTTTCAATAAAAAAAATCGGTTAGAAAACACAACTTTAGTGGCTTTTTCATTCGGCCTGCGGTTTCTACGCTTTCCTGTGTATGACACAACCATTACTATTTCGTGTGTGTGTGTATATAAAAACATGCATATATGTGTGTGTATTTATGTGTCCGCGTGTGCATTAATTTTAATCAGTTTAGACTTTGGTGATCCCCTAAGTAATTTAAACTTTCAGGGCCTCTCACTCTCTTAAAAATTAACATCCGAAGGTCTCACAACACTTGAAATCATATACAGGTATGAGAAGGGTGTAGTCCCAAAACAAATTTTTAAAGTTTTTTGAGGTCCCTTTGATTTTATGGCCCTAAAATATAGCTAATTTTTAATTTATAGGTAGTTCCGGCCATGATTAAAATGTTTAACAATTAATTAAATTTCTACTTGTATCTTTAGTTTCAAAATAATAATAATAATTCTGTATTTCTTTCATAATGACCAATAACAAGGCTGCTGGAGAGGATAAGTTAACAGCTGAGATCCTCAAGGCAATTGATAGCCATAATCTAATACATCTCCAAAAAATGTTCAACATCATTTGGAAAACAGAGAAGACGCCTCATAAATGGAAAAAAGGAATCATTGTTAAGATCCCAAAAAAGGGCAATCTTAGAGATTGCAACAACTGGAGAGGCGTGACACTTTTGTCAGTTGCCTCAAAGTTATTCTGTAAAATCATCCTAAATAGAATAAAGATTCAATAGATACAGTAATGCGTGAAGAACAGGCTGGGTTTAGAAAAGGGAGAAGCTGTCTTGACCACATTTTCACTCTACAACTTATATTGGAGGAACACATTGAAAAGCAACAATCTTTTGTACTTAACTTCATCGACTTCAAAAAAGCATTTGATAGTATTCATAGAGATTCTTTGTGGAAAATTCTGAAGCAATATGGTTTATCATCAAAAATCATAAATATTATTAAAGACATGTATGATGGTTACACATGTGCAGTTCGAACAGAGGAAGGACTGAGCGAATGTTTCCCAATAGAAACTGGGGTTAAACAAGGATGTATTTTATCGCCCTTGTTATTTGGAATTGTTATGGACTTCATAATGAAGAAATGCTGCACTGGTAATAAAGGCATCGAATGGATACAAGGAGACCATTTGGAGGACCTCGACTTTGCTGATGACATAGTTCTCATCAGCAGTCAGATAAAAACGATGCAGGAAAACCAAATGAACTATCATCAATAGCCAGCAAAATTGGGCTTGAGGTCAATCATGAAAAGACTAAAGTCATGAAAAGTTTAATTCCAACAAGTGACAAAATATACATGGAAAACAAACCAGTAGAAGAGATCGATCACTTTATCTATCTTGGAAGTCCCATTGATCGAGAAGGGGATACGAGCAAAGAAATTAGAATCAGAATGGCTAAAGCAGCAATGTCTTTCAGAAGCCTTGAAAAGTTGTGGAAATCAAAACTGATCAGCACAAACACAAAACTTAGGCTATTCAAATCAAATGTACTATCAACCCTTACGTATGCGTGTGAAAGCTGGAAAACAACAAGAGATATAGAAACAAAGTTGAACGCATTCGAAAATAAATGTCTAAGGAAAATACTTGGTATAGAATGGAACGAATTCAAAACAAACGAGGAAATTAGAGAAATCGCCAATCAACCACTAATATCTTCAGTAATAAAGAAAAGACGATGGTCATACGTTGGACATGTGATGAGAAGAGATAATAATCGAATAGCAAAGCAAGCCCTCATATGGGAAACAACAGGTAAAAGAAAAAGAGGAAGACCCAGGGAGACACTGAGAAGAACATTGATGAGAGAGGCAAGAGCAGCAGGAATCGGCTCCCTCAATGAGATAGAACTGCTTGCACAGAACAGAGACAGATGGCGAGATTTGATAAAATATCTTTAAAAGAAAACTGCTAAAACAAAAAATTCATATAGGAGAAGGTGTATCTTGGTCTACGCCCTATGGGCCGGTTACGGCTCGAAAGGTCAATAGATAGATAGATAGATAGATTTCTTCCTTTCTTTCTTTTCTTGGAATGTATACGTAGTAATCACAACAATGAATACTAAGTCTACCTCCCACCTCGATGTACATTTCACATTCTCAGACCAATATTGCGGCTCTTAGTTTGATATAAAGTAAAGTAAATTAATTAAAGAGCCCCCGTCACGCCAAGTGACGTATAGGGAATATAGTGTTAGTGACCATAAATTTTACAGACCGTCAGCACATGATTTTTTTTTAGGTAATGTGGTCGGTATTAAGCCCATGCTGCTTTACTTTCCCAGAAAAAAATCCGGTACCCATTTAAGTTGGATGAACTCGGAAGTCGTCGGTTGGGATCGAACCTTACCTCTTGTCCTTTGTAGTCCAGTTCTCTTAGTTTGATATAATTACCATTTATTACACAATATATTATGTGATCCAGCTGCAATTGCGCCACTGCATCTAGATTGATGGGGATCAGTATATTCAGCACATCTGAAGTCATAGCATACTCATCCCCTTCTGCTGCTGCTATCACCCGACGGGAGTCATCACCCACATTTAAAATGACGTCATGTAGGTGTGGATGCTTTGGTTTGTGGTTTGCGTCCGAGCTGTGACAATTGCGCCTCGCCATCCCCCAACCCCACGACACATCCAACTTCCTAACATTTAATTTTTTTTTTAACCTGGTTGCCTGCTATTTTCATTCCCTAATCGATTGATCAGACTGGTTAGGCTGTGTCCAGGAGCACCACTGGGTAATGGAGTTGGGTCTGTATCCGTTATATTGTTCACCAATCATAACGCACGTAGTCTGTTATGAGTCGCTGATCGCTCGCGCCAAAATTGGTGGGCGTCTTTGTCCACTTTTCTGTTTCTCTGCAAAAAGAAATATTTACAGAAACTAAACATAATTATTTCATAGAAATATATTACAAATAGGGGAGCCGCGATAGATCTGTGGTTAGTGAACTGGACTACAAAGGACAAGAGGTAGGGTTCGATCCCAACCGACGGCCTCCGGTTCACCCAGCCTTTAATGGGTACCGGAATTTTTTCTGGGAAAGTAAAGCGGCACGGGCGTAATACCGACCACATTACCTCACAAATCATGTGCCGAAGGTCTGTAAAATTTATGGTCACTAACACCATATTTCCTATACGCCACTTGGCGTGACGGGGGTACTTTACTTTTTACTTTTATGTTACAAATAAACATAGTCGAAAGTGATATTTATGAAATAATTATGTTTAGTTTTTGTAAATATTTCTTTTTACATAGTTATCATTCCAATCTCAGCAATATGTATGGATTTTGT
>JAVIAB010000092.1:21707860-21892860 GCA_032433765.1 Megaustenia siamemsis | reverse complement strand
TGCATTACTTTCTATCTTCCTCAATCGCCTGTTTGCATTACTTTCTATCTTCCTCAATCGCCTGTTTGCATTTCTTTCTATCTTCCTCAATCGCCTGTTTGCATTACTTTCTATCTTCCTCAATCGCCTGTTTGCATTTCTTTCTATCTTCCTCAATCGCCCGTTTGCATTACTTTCTATCTTCCTCAATCGCCCGTTTGCATTTCTTTCTATCTTCCTCAATCGCCCGTTTGCATTACTTTCTATCTTCCTCAATCGCCCATTTGCATTACTTTCTATCTTCTCCAATCGCCCGTTTGCATTACTTTCTATCTTCTCCAATCGCCCGTTTGCATTTCTTTCTATCTTCCTCAATCGCCCGTTTGCATTACTTTCTATCTTCCTCAATCGCCCGTTTGCATTTCTTTCTATCTTCCTCAATCGCCTGTTTGCATTACTTTCTATCTTCCTCAATCGCCTGTTTGCATTTCTTTCTATCTTCCTCAATCGCCCGTTTGCATTACTTTCTATCTTCCTCAATCGCCCGTTTGCATTTCTTTCTATCTTCCTCAATCGCCCGTTTGCATTACTTTCTATCTTCCTCAATCGCCCGTTTGCATTACTTTCTATCTTCTCCAATCGCCCGTTTGCATTACTTTCTATCTTCTCCAATCGCCCGTTTGCATTACTTTCTATCTTCCTCAATCGCCCGTTTGCATTACTTTCTATCTTCCTCAATCGCCCGTTTGCATTACTTTCTATCTTCTCCAATCGCCCGTTTGCATTACTTTCTATCTTCCTCAATCGCCCGTTTGCATTACTTTCTATCTTCTCCAATCGCCCGTTTGCATTACTTTCTATCTTCTCCAATCGCCCGTTTGCATTACTTTCTATCTTCTCCAATCGCCCGTTTGCATTACTTTCTATCTTCCCCAATCGCCCGTTTGCATTACTTTCTATCTTCCTCAATCGCCCGTTTGCATTACTTTCTATCTTCCTCAATCGCCCGTATGCATTACTTTCTATCTTCCTCAATCGCCCGTTTGCATTACTTTCTATCTTTCCCAATCGCCCGAAAGTAAAAAGCCTGTCCATTGTTTCATGTTATCTTTCTACGAGGAAGTATTTTGACTGAGTTCAAAGTTGTGCTTCTTTGTACATGCTTGTTAATGTAGCATGTCATAATTACTAACCCTTCATCGAGTGCAATCTCCGCAACGAAGGTTGGCTACCATGGAGCGCCATTCTGCTCTGTCTCTTGCTTTCGTGGTGCAGGTTGTCATAGGCTGACTTGTCCATATTTTGATGTTGCTCGTCCATGTTAGTCTTGGTCTGCTTCTGCCTCTTTTACCTTTATTTTTCCCTCCAAGATTGCTTTTAGTAGGTTGCTGTGTTTGTTAATATGGCCCAAATATCGCATTTGTATTGTTTGAATTGTTTTAGTAGTTCTCTTTTCATTTTTAGTTGTTTTAAAACTTCATCGTTTGTTTTCTTTTCCTTCCATCCAATTCTACCTATTCTTCTATATATCTACATTTTAAAGGCTTCAATTTTCTGTTCTCTTTTCTCGTCTAATGTCCATGTTTCTGCACCATATAGGAATGTTGAGAAGATATAACATTTTGCTATTCTTAGTTTTAGCCCTGGTGCTATTTGTTTTGATGTTAGTATGCTCTTCATAACATTAAAATTACTTTTTGTCATTCCTATTCTTTTGTTTATTTCAGTTGTACATTTTCCATCACTGGTTATAATATGGCCAATGTAGTTGTAGTTCTGAACTGTCTCCAGGTTTCTTCCTTCAATTTTGATATCCACTTGTAGGTTTTGAGTATCTTCTTTGTTTATGATCATAGTTTTAGTCTTTTTGATATTCATATCTAATCCATATTTTTTGCTTGTCATGTTTATTTCATTAAGTAATTGTTAATAGTCCGTGCTGTAAATCTAAAACATGAAGAGATGCACAAAAGAAGGAACCATGAAGAGATGGACACAAAATAACCGGCAGACCATGGTCGTGTGATCAGATGAGAATTAGCACAACAACTTGACATGCAATGGACTCCGGAGTGAAGGTGAAAGAGGTGTACACCAAGGGTAGACCTGAGAACATTAGAAGCACACAAAAACAGTGTGGGCCAAACATGAGGAAATGTGAAGACAAATAATAATAATTAATGAATACTATTACGGACATAAGCTTCCGAGGCGAAAGATCAACCAATAATTTTGGGAGACAGACACTTTTACAACACTGGAAAAAATCCAAAAATAAACAACAGCAGAAAACACAAAGAACAACAGACCGCCCGAAGTAGATTCAAGCACGTACTTCTCGTACTTCTCGTCTCGTGCTTCTTGTACTTCTCGTCTTGTACTTCTTGTCTCGTACTTCTCGTACTTCTCGTCTCATACTTCTCGTCTCGTACTTCTCGTCTCGTACTTCTCGTCTCATACTTCTCGTCTCGTACTTCTCGTACTTCTCGTCTCGTACTTCTCTTAATTCTCGTACTTCATGTACTTCTCGTACATCTCGACACAGTGTCTTGTCACGACAGACCGGCAAATGTGAAGGAGCTCAGGAACCAGACTAAGTCGAGGAACTAGAGTTTCTACATTACTGCAAGTCAAACCAGGCATTTGATGCTGCGTGGGTTCGTTGCAAAGAAACAGATGATTGTAAAACTGTGGACATGATAGAAATAGCTGAGTGTAGATTTGTGGGCATGATAGCAACAGATGATTGTAGAATTGTGGACGTGATAGAAACAGATGATTGTAGAATTGTGGACGTGATAGAAACAGATGATTGTAGAATTGCGGACATGATAGAAAAATGATTGTATAATTTTGAACCTGATAGAAACATATGATTGTAGAATTCTGGACATAAAAGAAACATATAATTGCAGAATTGTAGACATGATAGCGACAGATTCTTGTAGAATTTTATATTTAGAGAGTGATAGGAACATAGTTAAAAAAAAAAAGTAAAGTACCCTCGTCACGCCAAGTGGCGTATAGGGAATATGGTGTTAGTGACCATACATTTTACAGACCTTCAGCACATGATTTTTGGGGTAATGTGGTCGGTATTACGCCCGTGCCGCTTCACTTTCCCAGAAAAAAATCCGGTACCCATTAAAGGCTGGGTGAACCTGAGGCCGTCGGTTGGGATCAAACCCTACCCCTTGTCCTTTATAGTCCAGTTCACTAACCACTGAGCTATCGCGGCTCCCTGATAGGAACATATTATTGTAAAATTTTATGCAGCGATAAGAACAGATGATTTTAGAATTTTGGATAGTAATAGGAACAGATTATTGTAGGATTTCAGGCAGTGATAAGGATAGATGATTGTAAAATTATGTATATAACAGGTACTGATGATTGTAGAATTGTATATTTAGACAGTGACAAGAACAGATCATTGTAAAATTGTAGACGGTAATAAGGATAGATGATTGTAAAAGTTTGGACATGATATAAAAAGAATAATTGTAGAATTGTGTATATTTAGACGAATAGGAACAGATCATTGCGGAATTTTATATTTAGACAGTGAGAGGAACCGATGATTGTAGAATTTTTGACATGATAGAAAAAGATGATCGTAGAATTTTGGATATGCCAGGAACAGACTATTGTAGAATTCAGGATATTGATCATCATCTTGTGCCATACCGGTTGACGTAAGCGATCATGTCCGTCCACAATTTTCTACCCACTGTGGATCGTATCAGTTCTGTTGTTGGTTGTTTTCCATGCCATGACATCAAGCTATCCAGTATTTTCTCTCTTTGTCGTCCGCGATCTCTCTTTCCTCTTATTTTGCCAGTTGTAACCAAGTATTCCAACTTTTCTCTTCTCATGATGTGCCCGAAAAATGTTGATTGTTAGGATATTGAAAGGAACTGATTATTGTAGAATTGTAGGCAGTAATTGGAGATGTAAATCGGGTGCGATTGAATGCGATGATCATCGCACAATAAGCCTTATGAGTCATATGACTAAGATATTACTAAGAATCATCATGCGAAGAGTGCGAAACAAAATCAGTCCAGAAATTAGCGATGAACAGTGTAGTTTTGTTAGAGATAAAGGAAAAAGCAATGCCATTTATATCATAAGATATTTAGTAGAAAGAGCCATAGAGGTGAAAACAGATCTATACCTATGTTTCATAGATTACACCAAGGCATTTGACAAAGTAAAGCACCAAGAGATAATCAAAATTTTAGAAAGCATAAACTTAGACAGCAAAGATCTAAGAATAATAAAGAACATGTACTGGCAACAAACAACAGGCCATAAGAACTGGAAATCAATTGGGAATGTTTCAACAAATAAAACAGGGTGTTAGACAAGGTTGTGTGCTGTCACCAGATTTGTTTAATATTTATAGTGAGATTATTTTAAGATCCATAAGGGGCATGCCTGGAATAACAATTGGAGGTCATAATATTAATAATCTAAGGTATGCTGATGATACAGTATTAATAGCTAAGAGTGAAAATGAGTTACAAGAAATGTTGGACATTATAGTGAAGGAAAGCAAAAAATAAAGGACTCAGCCTTAATAGCAAAAAGACAGAGGTAATGGTAACAATAAAGAAAAGGACATCACCTCAGTGCAAAATAAAGACAAGTGGAACAATATTAAAACAGGTAAATGAATTAAAATATTTGGGAACTTTGTTAACCTCAGATGGAAGATGTACAAAAGAGGTGAGATGCAGAATGGCTCACGCAAAAGCAGCTTTCCAAAAAATGAGGAAAATACTATGCGATCAATTTTTTGACAATGGAAACAAGAAAAAAGAGTTCTTAAATGTTACGTAGAGCCAGTCTTAACATATGGATGCGAATCATGGACAATAGGACAACAGACAAGAAAATCACTGGAGTCTGTAGAAATGTGGTTTTACATTGATAGAGTATATATTTATTGAATTTTATATTTAGATAGTGATCATCATCATCATCATCACCAAGTACCGGGCCTGCTGGCGTAGGTGGTCATGTCTCTCCACAACTTTCGATCACGACAGTTATTTATCATTTTTGTTGTTGACATTCTGCCAAGTCATTCTCTTAAGTTGGCTGGTATCTTTTCTCATTGCTTTTCTCTATCTCTTTGTCCCTTAATTATCCTAGTTGTTACAATTTATTCCTTCTTTTCTCTTCTCATTACATTACCAAAAAATGATGATTGTTACTTCCTAATATTTGAAATTATCTCTCTTTTTGCTTTGGCCTCTTTCAGAACGTTTTCATTACTCTTCTTAGCAGCCCATGGTATTCTCAACATTCTTCTGTAAAACCACATTTCTACAGTCTCCAGTGATTTTCTTGTCTGTTGTCCTATTGTCCATAATTCACGTCCATATGTTAAGATTGGCTCTACATAACATTTAAGAACTCTTTTTTTCTTGTTTCTATTGTCCAAAAGTTCCTTGGACAGCTAAAAAAAAACCAGTAAGGAAATTTTCAAAGAGGCCAACAGAAAAAGGGAGATAATTTCCTTTAAAAAATCAGAAAGAAATAATCAATATTTTTCGTGCACATTGTGAGAAGAGGAAAGTTTGAATACTTGGTTACAACTGGCAAAATAAAAGGAAAGAGAAATCGCGGACGACAAAGAGAAATAATACTGGATAACTTGGTGTAATGTCATGGAAAACAGTCAACAACAGAACTGATACGATGCACTGTAGATAGAAGATTGTGGAAGGACATGATCGCCTACGCCAACCGATTGAACCGGTATCAATCAGCGAAACAGATGATTGTAGAATTGTGGGCAATGATAGAAACAGATGATTGTTGAACTGTTGGCAATGATAGAAACAGATGATTGTAGAATTATGTGCAATGTTAGAAACAGATGATTGTAGAACTGTGGGCAATGATAGAAACAGATGATTGTAGAATTGTGGGCAATGATAGAAACAGATGATTGCAGAATTGTGGGCAATTATAGAAACAGATGATTGTAGAATTTTGGGGCAATTATAGTAATAGATTATTGTAGAATTTTGGGCAATTATAGAAACAGATGATTGTAGAATTGTGGGCAATTATAGAAACAGATGATTGTAGAATTGTGGGCAATTATAGAAACAGATGATTGTAGAATTGTGGGCAATTATAGAAACAGATGATTGTAGAATTGTGGGCAATTATAGAAACAGATGATTGTAGAATTGTGGGCAGTGATAGAAAGCATATACTACTTAACTGGGGAATTGGGAAGTGGTGGAGGTTGAAAGTAGCTAGGATCGGTCCATTTTATCCAAATGAGACAAGCAGTAAATTGTACCGATAAGTTCAAAAGGGCGCTAAAAAGAAAGGGTCACAAACATAATGTGAACCGACGCAAAAGAAAAGCTTCCTTTCAAGTGCCAAATACTATAGGTCCAGCCCTGCGTTTGGCCTAGCGTACGAAACGGATAATAATATTGACCGTGTCGAGATCTGTACTCTGTGTCCCCACTCTTTTATCTATGAACATTCACCACTGGTATTCAGTCTGACTGACGTGCCCCTTCGGTTATTGACAGAGATGTAGCACCGTTAAAGGGCATGTCCATTATTACATGTGAATAGGCGGGCAGATTGAAACCGCATCGTATAAACAGAAAGAATTTCATCACAAATGGAGTGTATCAAATATAATCGTTAGTGCCTATATTTTTCGATTTTTCTATGCTATAGCTTCTTGACATTCTAAATTAGGGTGGTCAGCTTGGGTCATGAATACCAGACGTCGGTCCCCTACTACGTTTAAACCTGAAAGTTCACAATATCCTAAACATAGAGTAGAAGCGACTCTGGTGTTCGCAAAAATACGAGTATCTACCGCCTATTTAAGTCCGGGTGAACTTTGTAGAAAAGAATTGATTTATAAACACCATTCTACAAATGGAAATTAAAATACTATGGCTGCGTGAAAAGACACAGCAGACGTAAAGAACAATATGGGAAGGTATGGTTACTGGGCGACGAATCAGGGACAGGCCAAGAAGAATGTGGTTTCAGGACATCAAGAAAACTTCGAATATGACAATAGAAAAAGTTGGAGAACTACTAGAGAAAGGGATTCTTTAAGACGGACTGTAGTGAATGCACCGTTCTGCAAAGGACATGCGATCTGATGATGATGATGATGATGATGATGATGATGATGATGATGATGATGATGATGATGATGGTGAATATAGATATCAGTCGTAATCGTACCTGACTCTTTATTCTAAACAGACCAGTTCTCTAACTACTGCAATATCATCTGCCCTTCTTATCATCATCTACATCAGCTTTGTATTTGTATGCCTTTATCCCTACTGCACTATCGCGGATCCACATCAGTTCATCTTCTTCTACCTTACAGCTCCCTGTGGAACTTAGGTCTTCATCTAACACTTTCCAAGCCGTTTTGTCTTTTGTTATTTTTTAAAGATCATTCCATGTCTTCCCCATCATCTCCATCTCTGCTTCCATCTGTCTTCGCCAAGAATATTTTGGTCTCCCTCTTTGTCTTTTTTCTTGGGGATTCCAAAAAAGGACCTGTGTAATACTCTCTGTTGACTTCCGTAGTGTATGTCCTTTCCAGCGCCATCGTTTTCGCATGTATCTCTTTATCCACTGGTATTTGACTGATATTTTCTATAATTCTATGTTAGTGGTTTAGACCGTGCGCTGCAGAGACCCGAAAGGGGAGTAAAGAACTGTAGCCCTGTTCCCTATCAGGCATATTCGTACGAGGCGACTAAGAAGGGTTGTGCACGGGACAGACTATCCTTTACTGTAAAATAATAAACCACAAAAACACCACCGCAAAAAGTCCGGGTAACACTCACCTTTTGTCTACCAGGAAATCCTCCAGAATTGCCATCTGGAATGCATGTACTTTAAATGAACAAGTTAAACGCTGCACAAGTACCAACAGAAATCCACATCTTATAATAAATCGTAATTACAAAAATAAATAAATAAATAATCTGAAAAACCCAATTACACATTTTGATGTATTTATTCGCGTGTCAGATGAAATCAATATGTGACAACTAAGAGTGATCTCTGCCTATGAGACAATATTGTACGAATTGTTAAACTCAGACAGTTATTAAGGGAGATCGTTATCGCCACGTGATATATATATATATATATATATATATATATATATATATATATATATATATATATATATATATCATTCCATTTGCGATGTCTGCATCGTATTCTTGGTATCACCTGGAAGGATAAAGCGACAAACGTGGTGGTCATTACTCGAACAGGCCTCTCGAACATCTACACGATCCATAAACAACTTATGTTACGCTGGCTTGGCCACGTACACCGTATTAAAGATGATCGCATACCAAAAGATATACTCTATGGACAACTAGCAGATGGCAAAAGGACTAGGTGGTGCCCAATACTTAGATTTGTAGACGTGTGTAAACGTAACATGAAGACTCTGAACACAAACCCTGCAGCCTGGGAAGAAATAGCTGCAGCCCTCAATCTTTGGAAACACGCTCTAAAGCTCAAACTCAAACAAGACGCAGACAGATTCATAGAAAAAGAGAATACACGGAGAAAGAAAAGAAAAAAAAAAACACTTTCTAGGGGCGCTGAAAAATCAATAGTCTACTATGACTGACGGAGGCTACTATATATAAAATAACATTTGAATAATAATACTATTACGTTAATAACAATAATACTAATTATTATTATTACAAGTATAATTTTTTTAATGAGTATTGATTGCGGAAATTGTAGGCGAAAAAAAAATGTGTGCAATTTAAAAAAAACTTGAACGTAGTCAGAAATGAATATAGACATTTGGAAAGCAACAACAAAAATTATGATATTTGATTTACATAGTAAAATATGTAAAGTAAAAAAAAAATATAAACATAAGTAAGAGAAAACGAAATAACAAAATAAATTAGCTTTGAGGTTCATGAGAAATTATGCAATAATGTATTCTTGAGCTAAAAATAGAAAAGAAAGCGAAAGAAACCCTTGCTTATCACTTTCCGTGGTAACTTTGTGGAGATATATTATCTCACTTGATAACATGTTTAGTGATATATATAGCGCCGTATTTTTCCTTAAAATATGGTTTACCGGAGATATATCATCTTCTCATTAAACGAGAAAATGATAATATGACAGGCCTCTGAAGCTGATCTGGTGTAGAAAGATTTGTGCTATCGCTGTCAACGAACATAACACGAGAATGTAAACTGATGGCAATTCTATGTTCCTGTTACTTGTCAAATATGTGGGAGTATCTTGTTGATACTGATATATATTTCAACAAGAAAACAGAACAGAAAATTGAAGCCTTTGAAATGTGGATTTATAGAAGATTGGGAGGAATTGCATGGAAAGATCATCATCAAGTACCGGGCCTGCTGGCGTATGTGATCATGTCTCTCCACAACTTTCGATCTCGACAGTTATTTTTATCATTTCTGTTATTGACCTTCTGCCAAGCCATTCTCTTAAGCTGTCTGGTATTTTTAAACCACCGTCGTAGCTTCTTTGTACAATCATGAATCGCCACAACAATAGAAATTACGACAACAACGTTAAGGGGGATTCCAATGGAAAACCCTCGTTCGGGTGGAAAGAAAATAAAACAAATTATGAAGTTTTAAGACATGTGAAATGAGAAGGACTAAACACAATTCAAACAAGACAAATGAGATTTTTAAGCCATGTTAAACGACACAGCAATCTACTAAACGTAATCTTGTAAGGGAAAATACAAGGTAAAAGATGCAGAGGCAGACCAAGAATAATATGGACGATCAGCATCAAAAGCTGGACAAGTCAGTCTACGACATCCTGCACGATCAATGCAAGAGAAAGAGCGGAATGGTGTTCCATGGTAGCCAACCTTCGATGCGGAGACGGCACTCAATGATTATGAATTTGGTGATATTTTTTTTTCGTTCGCCAGCTTTTACCTCTGACGAAGTCCCTAAAGACTAGGGACTAAATTTTGCTTGTTAATCCGTTTTTCCCTGGCAGCCATGCGCACAGAGATCCCTCCCCTCACAGGCAGATAACTCCTTCAGAGGTACTCATATTTTTTCCGTCCATGAGTAATTGACGTTTCAAGCCGGGCCTGTCTGCTGAGACCAGAGGTGGTTGCCGCAGAGAGAAATAATAAATAAAAACCCCAACTTGTGCAGTTGGGATTTGAACCTACAACCTCTCGGCCGCCGTATTTGCCTCGAGACTAACCAGTCCTCCCGGTGATGTTCTAAAAGTTTATAGAAAAACTTTCCGGACCGTGCCGCCGATAAAAGTCAGCGGTAGATCATTCTAGATCAAATCTGAAATAATACATAACTTTAAACAACAACAATATATGAATATATGTTACTTCTAGTGGTCATATCTAAAACTTGTAATGAACAAATTAACATCTACTGCAAAGTTCTAAATGAATTGTCCTATAGAGTGGCTCACAATTCTGAGGGTAAAATCGCTTTTTTAAAATTCCGAAAATAATATCTTAGTTTTTTTTTTAAATCTCAATTTACCTCTCTATGTGTGTGTGAGAGAGAGAGAGAGAGTGTGTGTTTCTCCGTGTGTGTTCATGTGTGTGTGTCTCTCCGTGTGGTTGTTGTTGACGGAATGCCACTATTTGATGCGGGCAGGTTGCCCTTTAACTCATAAAATGTGGCGGGTCGTAATGGCTTTCTTGACATTCCCTGCTCTTACTGGAGAAGTTGGAGTTCGTCTGTCCCAGGCTATGCTGGGAAACTACTAGTCCAGCCCAGAGGTACTGCAATACTGGGTCCTCTATATCAGTAACAGCCACCACTACAGGGAACACGGCGATCCTAGCTTCTGTTAGCCAGTCTGGTTTGACGCAGACTATTTCAAGGGGAGACCACGTGGAGGTAGAACTGCTAAGTCTTGGTCAGCTGATGATGCGCCGACCCTGTTTTTGCAACCACAGGTCGCAGGCGCTTCTGCATCGCTCTCTCTCTCTCTCTCTCTCTCTCTCTCTCTCTCTCTCTCACTCTCTCTCTTTCCGTGTGTGCCTGTTCGTGTGTGTGTGTGTGTCCATTTGTGTATATGTGTATAATGTGAAGTAGTATTACACCAAATGGTAGAACAGCGGTTAAGAACAATTACTTTACTAATCGACCAATTGTTCAACACACATCAACAAAAGCAATATTTCAATATGTGTTTCTTGTGATGTTCTTTATACCATTCTGTTGGCGTTAAAATACCATGTTCATCTTATTTAAATTAGTAAGACGTTAAATTGCCCCATCACGCCAAGTAGCATATAGAGAATATGGTGTTAGTAACCATACATTTTAAAGACATCCGGCACATGATTTTTAGGGTAATATGGTTGATATTAGGGAGCCGCGATAGCTCAGTGGTTAGTGAACTGGACTACAAAGGACAAGGGGTAGGGTTCGATCCCAACCGACGGCTTCCGGGTTCACCCAGCCTTAAATGGGTACCGGATTTTTTTCTGGGAAAGTAAAGCAGCACGGGCGTAATACCGACCACATTACCCCAAAAATCGTGTGCTGAAGGTCTGTAAAATATAGGGTCACTAACACCATATTTCCCTATACGCCACTTGGCGTGACGGGGGTACTTTACTGTTTTTTTTTTTTTTTTGGTCAATATTACGCCCTTTGCCGCTTTACTTTCCCAGAATAAATCCGGAAGCCATTTAAGTCTGGGTGAACCCGGAAGTCGTCGATCAGGATCGAAACAGCTCTCGTTCCTTGTAGTCCAGTTCACTAACCACTGAGCTATCACTGCGCCATCTTATCTAAATAATTTAGTAGATGTCACTACATTTGATAATGAACACAACATTAGTTTAACATAACATTTAATGTCTGCCGGGTTTGTATTAGGAAAAAAATGATTGCGGAATTCATTTGTTTTAGATCAACAGTTCTTTAACTTAATGATAGTCTCTATTATAAATACTTCATCATCTTCATCATCAAGTACCGGGCCTACTGGCGAAGGTGATCATGTCTCTCCACAACTTTCGATCTCGGCAGCTATTTAACATTTCTGTTGTTGACCTTCTGCCAAGCCATTCTCTTAAACTGTCTGTTATTTTTTCTCTTTGCTTCCCTCTATCTCTTCGTCCCTCAATTTTTCCAGTTGTTACAATATATTCCAGTTGTTCTCTTCTCATTACATGGCCAAAAAAAATGATGATTGTTTCTTTCTAATATTGGAAATTAGCTCTCTTTTTGCTTTGACCTCTCTCAGAACATCTTCATTACTCTTCTTAGCTGTCCATGGTACTCTCAACATTCTTCTGTAAAACCACATTTCTACAGACTCCAGTGATTTTCTTGTCTGTTGTCCTATTGTCCATGATTCGCATCCATATGTTAAGACTGGCTCTACATAACATTTAAGAACTCTTTTTCTTGTTTCTATTGTCAAAAATGGATTGCATAGCATCTTCCTCATATTTTGGAAAGCTGCTTTTGCCTGAGCCATTCTGCATCTCACCTCTTTTGTACATCTTCCGTCTGAGGTTAACAAAGTTCCCAAATATTTAAATTCATTTACCTGTTTTAATATTGTTCCACTTTTCTTTATTTTGCACTGAGGTGATGTCTTTTTCTTTGTTGTTACCATTATCTCTGTCTTTTTGCTATTAAGGCTGAGTCCTTTATTTTCGCTTTCTTTCACTTTTTCTATTCATGCTTTCTTTATAAATACTTTCTTAAGTAAAAATTGCAAATTGGTATTCAGTATCGATCGGGTACTGAAGATATAGATGAATGATAAGCTGATGCTGCCAATCAAGTGAATGTCGGATCGATTTCACTTAGTGGAGAGTTTTTTGTTGTTTTGTAATCTGAGGTAAAATATAAACTCATTCACAAAGTTTGTGGAAAGTCATTAATTCTTTCCTGTCTACACAAGAACCGCTCATCAACAGTGCCGGGTCATATTATATGTTGAATCACTAACTTCGGGCTCCTACATACGTCTCATCATATTTGACTCACAGCCATCAGCTCGCTGGAACCTTTAAAATTGTACATCAGGTCGGCTTAAATTTATTTACATAGAATCTTTTTATATACTTCTATATGTAGCACATCTCCCTATCGTTTTATAAGTTCATGTCTTATCCCTCTTTTTATTTCTCATTGATTTACTTGGACCACTCATTCTAGATGTAGCAGAGTTTCTCTCTCTCCTTTTTTTTGTCGTTCTCCGTTGTGTTGGGCTGGTTGGTCTCCAGGCGAGACGCCGGCATTGAGACAGAGAGGTTGTGTGTTCAAATCCCGGCTGCACCATTTGGGATTTTTATTAATAATTTCTCTCTGTGTCAACCACCCCTGGTCTCAGCAACGAGGCCCGGCTTGAAAAGTCAGTTGCTCATCGACGGAAAAAATATGAATACATCCGAAGACGGAGTTATCTGCCTATGCAGCGAGGGACCCCTGCGTGCACGGCTGCCAGAGAAAAACAGATTAACACACACAATTCAGTTCCTAGTCTCTAGGTGACCTTGTCAGAGGTCAAAAGCTTGCGAACGCAAAAAAGAGATATATATATATATATAAATATAAATTTTTAAATAAAAAGCGTCTGTGGGGCGCCGATAATAAAACCCTCCACTTTGCACAGTTTGGGAGCCGCGATAGCTCTGTGGTTAGTGAACTGGACTACAAAGGACAAGGGTAGGGTTCTATTCCAACCGACGGGACCGGTTCACCCAGCCTTTAATGGGTACCGGATTTTTTTCTGGGAAAGTAAAGCGGCACGGGCGTAATACCGATCACATCATGTGCCGAAGATCTGTAAAATGTATGGTCACTAACACCATATTCCCTATACGCCACATGGCGTGACGGGGTACTTTACTTTTATTCTTTGCACATTTAAGTACTCTTGTCTGGCCAGCGCTTCAATAACTTTGGTGGTATATAAAAGTAAAAAAGTAAAGTACCGTCACGCCAAGTCGTATAGGGAAATATGTGTTATGACCCTCAGACCTTCAGCACATGATAATGTGGTCCATACGCCCTGCTCCCAGATCCGGTACCCATTTAAGGCGTGACGGGGGTACTTTACTTTTAGTTCTTTGCACATTTAAGTACCCAGGTGTCCTCGCCACGAACCCCGGCTGTTGCAATAACTTTGGTGGTATATAATTAAGAATAATTATATCTGAGTTTATGTAAAAGACGACCACATTACCCCTAAGAATCATGTGCCGAAGGTCTGTAAAAACTATGGTCACTAACAACATATTCCCTATACTCAACTTGGCGTGACGGGGCACTTTACTTCTGTTTTCTTATGTGAAAGAAAATAGAAAGTTTAAAATCCCCTGGAATATACTGTCGTTACGCGGCAGTTGAACAGCTCTCGTGTAGTTGTTTTGTTTAAATCTAACCACATATCAGCGGCGGATATTCAGAGTAGGCAACGGGGGGCATTTCGTCTCTAATATCTTAGCAGAATACATAACTGTCAAACATATTCACATTCCACCTCAATGAATTAAATTTTAGTTTACAACCAACCACCCGTATTCCAGTGTCTGCCAGTTATAATTCAAATACTTTGAGTATTTACAAATAAATAAGCTTTAATGTCTATTGAAGACATTGAAGACAGACAGAGAACTAGACTGGCCATTTCTGCAATCAGCTCCTCGTTGCCATGACAACATAAGAGCAACTAATAATATGGTGTTCTATCTAGTTATCGTAACACATGCGCGGTGAGCCAATAGGAGGCAGTCTTATCTAGTATCTACTAAGAATCGCAGTGTTGTGTTTTTATTTGTTAAAAAACTGAACACAACTGTAAGAGATGTTAATCAGAAGCAAAACCATGTTTTTTTTCATAACTTTCAATGCAAATAACTAAGATACTATGATGTAATTATGATAAATTAGGACAATTGAAGGAACTATTTTACATAGAGCAAATTGCAGCAATGTTTATGTCGCAAATTATCAGGTTAAAGGTTTACCTAAAGGTTCGGGCTCACTTCCTGGCCTCTTCAAGTTTCGAGCTCTCCGTCCGCCGCTGCCATACACCCCTTTTAATCCATATCCCCAATTAAACACTATCCTTCTTCCTCTCTCTCTCTCTCTCTGTTTCTCTCAGGATACGGAAATACTTCAGCTACCCTCCACATGAGGCTCACCATGACGTAGTTGGCGTGCATGTGTGCCTCTGGGATCCACGGAGCTTAGCTCCTGGCATTCTATCATCCAAGCTGGACAAGTCCTTGGTGAGGAGCTAGACAAAAGGGCCAGGAGAAGATGGAACCCTTTAAGTGAAGATGCAAAACTCACCGGCGAGTGGTACACGCACTGGTCTGAACTAATCGATTCCCACTTCATGGGTTAAATGCTTGCATATCCTTTCTCCTCTTTCTGTTCTATATCAAACAGGTAGGTGGTGCTCAAGAGCTCAGAAGACGAGACCACCTATGAGAGAGAAAACTCTGCACGAAACTCGAACAGATGATGCTCGTAAACTCGGGAAGGTCGACCATCTAAGGGTAGAATTTCCCTACAGAAAAACAATCTCCTGCCTGGGGACAATGAAAGCAAACCCGAATAAAATGCTGACTGAAATTGGATGCACGGGATCACTGGCGCAGAGCACGGTGCAGCGTACATACTTATAGTCAATCAGAACCTTGATACTTCAGTTAAACCAAATGTAAATGTCTACTTATCTGACAGAATTCGAAAACTAAAGTACGGAGAATGCGTGGCCACTATAGCCCACCCACACAAGTTGTCGCGAAATAACAAGAATGCTCACACACCCTTCACATATCTTTGGTTTGTGCATGATTTTGTTATGTTTGCAGTTTCAATCTCTCTCTCTCTCTCTCTCTCTCCTCTCCTCCTCCTCCTCCTCTCTCTCTCTCTCTCTCTCTCTCTCTCTCTCTCTTACACTCATTTTCTCTGATCTCTTAATTTTCGCTACTTAAAAAAGGATTTTTTTTAAAAAGCATTGACGTCATTGATCTAATTTACTGTCATTATATACATTTCTATCAATCATTCAATCACCGTCCGTCAATTCAATGCGTAAATCGAAGGCAAAAGGTCACACACAATGATCCCTCATATACAAATGTCGCTGCTAATTAAGCACTTTTTTTAGAACAATTTTCCATGACATTTTAGGTTGGCGGGACGGGCTAACATTCGCTTCAAGGCTTTACTGGAGCTAGTCATTAACTTAGCGATCATTATTAGGTTTTGATATGTAGGCCTCCCATTAATGTTGCGCATCTGCAAAGCGCAGTTTTTATTCTTCTTCTTTCCTTCCTCATCTGCCTTTCAGCGTCGAGGGGAGATATAATTTGCGGTCTTTTGCTCTTCTGTTCGCCTCTGCTGCTGTTATGTTTCCTAGTGCTTCTAATATTCCATCGACCCATCTTTTACGTGGTCGACCCTTGGGTCTGGTGTTCTCACAACGTTTGCTGAAGGCTCGTTGTGTTGTGTTTTGTTCTTCCTGCCTTGTCACGTGGCCAAACCATTTTATCTGTTGTTACCTTATATATTCTATGGCGGGGGCTATTCCTAGCTTTTTTCTCAGTTCTTCATTTCTGATCTTGTCTCTCAGACTGTTTCCTGTCATTCGTCTAACACATTTCATCTATGTGGAGGTTATTTGTCTTATTGTTCTTGCATCTAGGGTCCAGGTCTGGCATTGGTACCACAACGTTGAGATGAAGATTGTATTGTATAGTGCTCGTTTTGCCCCCAGAGTTATTTCCTTTTTGGACAATAGTGGTGATAACTGTCCAATGATTTGACACGCCTTGTTGCATCTTGATTCTATCTCTGCTGTTTGAGAATTATCGTTTGTCATTAGACTTCCTAGGTATTTGAATTCCTCTACTTGTTTTAGTTGTCTGCCTTCTATAGTTATGTTGATGTTCTGTTTATTTTTGGCGACATTCATGACTTCTGTTTTGTTGATGTTGATTTGCATGTTGTATTTTGTGCCTGAGATGTTGAGTTTGTTTAAGTGTTCTTGTAGGTCTTCTATTGTTTCATGTATTAGTGCCTGATCGTCTGCAAATAGAATATCGTTGATCTCCTCTGTTTCTGATGGGTTGGCTAGTTTGCATATATAGTCCATGTATGTAATAAACAGTAGAGGGTGGGGGGGAGATAGTACGCACCCCTGTCTAACACCTGATCTAACTTCGAAGTGGTCTGTGTAGCCTGCTGCTGTTCTGACCCTGCATCTGCTGTTGATGTAGAGACTTTTAATAAGGTTGGTTAGATGTTGGCTTACTCCGTATGTTGTTAGTATCTCCCACAGTTGTTCTCTGTTTACTCTGTCGAATGCTTTTTCCCGGTCAATGAAGGCTATGTGTAAGTTTTGATTGTGTTCTGTCGTTTTTTCTACAAGCTGTTTTAATGTGAATAATGCGTCAGTTCATCCTCTGTTTTTTCGGAACCCCATTTGAGAATCGCTTAACTGTAGTTCTATTATTGGTCTCAGCCTTTTTTTCCAAGATTTTGTCGTATAGCTTTTCTACATGGCTGAGAAGAGATATACCTCTATATTGATTGCAGTCTCTTTTGCTACCTTTCTTTTTCCATATTGGTATGATGATTGCCTGTTGCCAGTCTTCTGGGGCTTGTTGTTGGTGCCATGCTGCATTAAATATTCTGTTCAGCCATTGCACTCCTGTTCCTCCTGCTGCTGCTATTATTTCTATTGGTATGTGATCTATCCCCGGTGCTTTATTTCTTTCTTGGTGCATATTTGATTACTTCTTCGATTTCCTCTTTCATGATGTTGCGTTCATTATTTGTGAGTTCTAGCGTGGTTTTTGTTGTCGTATTGGTAGTTGGTATGTTTAACAGGTCTTCAAAATATTCTTTCCATCTCTGTTGCATACATTGGTTATTTGATATTGGCTGTCCATCTTTGTCATTTATCAGCTCAGTAGGATCATGGTTTTCTTTTCTCGCTCTTGTGGCTTTTACTGCTTTGTAGAAATCTCTTGTGGTTGTCTTGAAGTCATTGCTCATGTTTTGTCCGAATTCTGTCCAATTCTTTTGCTTAGCTTCTTTGATCAAAATTTTAACTCTTTTTCGAACTAAGGCATATTTTTTCCTATTTTTCATGTTCTCCTTACAATTTTTAAACAGTTTCTTCTTTTCTTTAATTGCTTCTGTGATTGTTTCGTCCCACCACGGGGTGCTCTTTTTCCCTTCTCTTGTTCTTAGCTTCGTTCCACAAACTGTTTTAGAGATGTTGGTTCTATCTATCTATCTATTGACCTTTCGAGCCGTAACCGGCCCATAGGGCGTAGACCAAGATACACCTTCTCCTATATGGATTTTTTTGTTCTAGCAGTTTTCTTTTAAAGATATTTTATCAAATCTCGCCATCTGTCTCTGTTCTGTGCAAGCAGTTCTATCTCATTGAGGGAGCCGACTCCTGCTGCTCTTGCCTCTCTCATCAATGTTCTTCTCAGTGTCTCCCTGGGTCTTCCTCTTTTTCTTTTACCTGTTGTTTCCCATATGAGGGCTTGCTTTGCTATTCGGTTATTATCTCTTCTCATCACATGTCCAACGTATGACCATCGTCTTTTCTTTATTACTGAAGATATTAGTGGTTGATTGGCGATTTCTCTAATTTCCTCATTTGTTTTGAATTCGTTCCATGCTATACCAAGTATTTTCCTTAGACATTTATTTTCGAATGCGTTCAACTTTGTTTCTATATCTCTTGTTGTTTTCCAGCTTTCACACGCATACGTAAGGGTTGATAGTACATTTGATTTGAATAGCCTAAGTTTTGTGTTTGTGCTGATAAGTTTTGATTTCCACAACTTTTCAAGGCTTCTGAAAGACATTGCTGCTTTAGCTATTCTGATTTTAATTTCTTTGCTCGTATCCCCTTCTCGATCAATGTGACTTCCAAGATAGATAAAGTGATCGATCTCTTCTACTGGTTTGTTTTCCATGTATATTTTGTCACCTGTTGGAATTAAACTAGTCATGACTTTAGTCTTTTCATGATTGATCTCAAGCCCAATTTTGCTGGCTATTGATGATAGTTCATTTGTGTTTTCCTGCATCGTTTTTATCTGACTGCTGATGAGGACTATGTCATCAGCAAAGTCGAGGTCCTCCAAATGGTCTCCTTGTATCCATTCGATGCCTTTATTACCAGTGCAGCATTTCTTCATTATGAAGTCCATAACAATTCCAAATAACAAGGGCGATAAAATACATCCTTGTTTAACCCCAGTTTCTATTGGGAAACATTCGCTCAGTCCTTCCTCTGTTCGAACTGCACATGTGTAACCATCATACATGTCTTTGATAATATTTATGATTTTTGATGGTAAACCATATTGCTTCAGAATTTTCCACAAAGAATCTCTATGAATACTATCAAATGCTTTTTTGAAGTCGATGAAGTTAAGTACAAAAGGTTTTTTGCTTTTCAATGTGTTCCTCCAATATAAGTCGTAGAGTGAAAATGTGGTCAATACAGCTTCTCCCTTTTCTAAACCCAGCCTGTTCTTCACGCATTACTGTATCTATTGAATCCTGTATTCTATTTAGGATGATTTTGCAGAATAACTTTGAGGCAACTGACAAAAGTGTCACGCCTCTCCAGTTGTTACAATCTCTAAGATTGCCCTTTTTTGGGATCTTAACAATGATTCCTTTTTTCCATTTATGAGGCGTCTTCTCTGTTTTCCAAATGATGTTGAACATTTTTTGGAGATGTATTAGATTATGGCTATCAATTGCCTTGAGGATCTCAGCTGTTAACTTATCCTCTCCAGCAGCCTTGTTATTGGTCATAAGCTTTAAGGTGGTTTCTATTTCACTCAAGGTGAAGTCATCTAAATTTACATTTAATTCTGCTGCTGGTGTTTCAGTTTCAAAATCTATTAAACTGTGGGGTAGTGGACGGTTAAGAATTTCTTTGAAGTGTTCCGCCCAACGGGCTTTTATGTCTGCGCTTGTTGTTAGCATTGATCCAGATTTGTCTAGAATTGGTGTTCCACTGGATGTATAGGTGTTTGTCAGCATCTTTTGCACAGTATAAAGAGTTCTGCTGTCTCCTGTAATTGCAGCTGTTTCTGCTTTCTCTGCCAAATTGTCTATATAAGCTCTTGTATCTCTTCTTGCTGAACTTTTCACTTTGTTGTCTAATTCTTTGTATGTTGCTTTTGCCAGAACCTTTCCAAGATCTGTCTTTACATTAGTCATGGCTCTCTTCGCTTCTCTTCTTTCTTTGATGTATTTCCACGTGGTGTCTGAGATCCAAGCTCGTTTTTCCATTTTCTTCAGTCCAGCACTTGCTTCTGCTGCTGTCATTAGTATTTTGCTCTGTGAGTCCCACATCTCATTGATATCTAAGTCTATTTCACCGAGTGCTGTATAACAATTACTTAGCTCTATGTTAAACTTTTCCTTTATGGCTTCATCTTTCAGTTTATGACTATCAATTTTATGTGTAATTGACCTCTTCTGTTGGTTTCTAAATTTTAATCTTATTTTCCCAATGCACAGGTTGTGATCACTATTAACATCAGCACCTCTGTAAGCTCTTACATCTATTAATGATGATCTGAATTGTTGTTTAATACATAGGTGGTCAATTTGATTGGAGGTTCTATCATCAGGAGATATCCATGTTGTTTTGTGAATATTTTTGTGTGGAAATAATGTCCCACCTATAACTAAATTTTCTATTAAACATAATTCTATTAATCTTTCTCCATTCTGACTAGTATTATCACAGCCTTCTCTCCCCATCACATGTTCCACTCCTGCGTTATCTTGTCCTACTTTGGCGTTGAAGTCTCCCATTACAATTAAAAGATCGTGTTTTGGTATTTTGTTTATAAGTTGCTGCAGTTGGTTATAAAAATCGTCCTTAACTTCATCATCAGCTTCGTTAGTAGGCGCATAACATTGAATAATTGAAAGTCTTCCATGTTTTGTTTTGTAGCGTGTTCGTATCAGACGGCTATTTACCGGTTCCCATTCTAATAAACTTCTTGCAGCTATGTCTGTCATCATTATGCCTACTCCTTCACGGTGTTTTCCATCTTCCCTTCCAGAAAAAACTACTATTTTATTATCAACAGATCTCCTACCTGTTCCAAGCCAGCGCATTTCGCTTAATCCTAAAATATCTAGATCGTATCTATCCATCTCGCTCGCGACCTGTGCATGTTTCGTCGGAGCGGCCATTGTTCGAACATTCCAGAATCCTATTTTTGTTGTTGTTTTAGGGCCGAAAAAACTATCACAACTATCTACTGCTAATTTACACATTCTGTATCAGGTCTACGTTTCATTAACAACATCGTTTTTACGATAGCGGCTTGTTAAACCTCTGATCAACGGTTATATACCAAGCCGGAGAAAAATAATTCCTCCATTTTGGAAACAACCGGAAACCACTTTGGTTTGATGTTGGTTACTGTTTCCTTAAATTGTTTCCACTCTTCTTCTACTGTGCATACTTCGTTAGGGAGTTTCTTGAATTCCTCTGTTAGTTTTTCTTCTAGGGTTTTCCTTGTTTCTTGATCTTTTCATTGTTTTATTTTTATTGTCTGTTCTTTTCGCTTCTTTTGTTTGTTTTCGTATATTCTCTTTATTTTTGGCTGTCTTAGTGTGATCATAACCATCTTATGATCCGTGTCATCTGTAATATTTGGGATTGCTCTACTGTCGGTTACTCTTTTCTTGTTCTGTTGTCTTGTTAGTATAAAATCTAGCTGGCTTCTTCATGTTGTGTCATTCCATTTGTACCAGGTGTATACTTGCGACTCTCTGTGTTTGAAGAATGTGTTGGTGATAAATAAATCATTTTGATTGCATAGTTCCAGCAGTCTGCTTCCATTTTCGTTTATTTCAGCTGTTTTATTGCCAAAGGGTCCTAAGATATCACTGTTCTCACTGTTTCGTTTCCCAAGCCTTCCATTAAAATCTCCCATCACTAACATGTCGTCGCTATCGTCAATCTTGTTAATGATTTCACAATGTGTCATAGAATTCTTCGCTGTCTCTTTCATTGTTGTTGCATGGTGCATAGATTTGAATGTAATTTGTTTTTCGGTCGTCTTCTAGTAGTTTAATTGCGATAATTCTTTCTGAATGGTATTTTATTTCTAGAATGTTCTTTGCGTGTTCTGGGCCGAAGATAAAACCTACTCCCTGTGTTGGAGCAGTCATTGATAAAATTGAATTATAGCATCTAGCGTGTATATACACAAGCGCGGGCGCACACATATGAGTGTGTGTGTGTGTGTGTGTGTGTGTGTGTGTGCGTGCGTGTATGTTTGTGTCTGTATTTTCTCCTAAACATTAGGCAACTCAGCTGTAGTGGCTAAGCGGTAAGCGCACTTTCTACAGTCCTAAAGGTTCCGGATTAAATTTCCGAGTCGGGATTTTTTTTTTTTTAACAGATACGACTTCGGGGTTCGTCCAGCAGCAGAAAATTTGTGCCGGGGATTTTTAGGGAAAAAATAGAGCGCTCTGGCGTGATACGATAACATTACCTATAAAATGTGCTGTTACTGTTGGTCATTGAAAAATGTTGCACTAACACCATATTCTTCTCACACCTTATGGCGTAAAGGTCAAGGTAAAGTACAAGACTTGAACCGGCGTCTTAGCACGCGAGTTTTCACCCATGCTCGGCTGCCTATCCAGAAGTGTTTGGAGACTTCTGGATAGTGTCGCTTGAAGGCATCGAAACTCACGATGCGAGGCGGCATTCCTCACCTGCCCAGAGTACTTCCCTGGTACTCATTTCTGCCAGAGGCTGAGTCGAACGCGGGGGTATTTTTTATTCCAACCACGAGTACAACTTTAACTGTTTCCTGCTGGAATCGAACACGGGTTGTCCAAACGCCGGTAGCCCAGCCGGGTGGTTTTCCAAACCAGGCTACCGATGTCCTCACCTAAGGCGTGATCACCTTAATTAATTCGTGATACATGGTATCCCTTACATTTTTTTAGGCTAGGCAGCTACCTCGAGCTGCCATGATTTAAGAGACAACTTCCAATCAAGGTTCAAGGTTACGACCTCCAATCAAGGTAAAGGTAAAGTACGAGACTTGAACAGGCGTCTTAGCACGCGAGTTTCCACCCATATGTGCTCGGCTGCCTATCCAGAAATATTCGGAGATTTCTGTATAGTGTCGCCTCAAGCATCGAAATTCAGATAAATATTCCATAAATCCATCTTTTTTCATGGTCGATCTTTTAAGTCTGGTGTTCTTGCAGCGTATGTTGTGGAAATAGTTGTATCATATTTTTTAACCTTTCGGCTTTATCACGTGTCTAAACCATTCGATCTGTTCTTTCTTTATGTATTCAACAGTAGGAATTATTCCAAGCGTTTTTTGTTTCCTCACTTTGCTTCTGATCTTTTCTCTCAGTCTGTTTCCTGTCATGTGTTTAACATATTTAGATTTGAATGGTGATTATTGCTCTTATTGTTCTTGAATCTATCGTCCAGGTTTGGCATTAGTAGAACAGCGTTAGAATAAAGATTGTGTTTGTTTTGACTTGTTATATAATTATCGCTTACGCTGTAGTTTTACGTCATCATGACATCACATATTTATACAATATGCTCCAGATTGCTATATGGCCTTTATTATATCATGTAACCTAGAGTAGTTGTGCTACATTAGTCATATAAAAAGCAGCATAAGTCAATAATGCAGGTATGATTTGCCCCATGTACACTACATCGACAAACACACACACACAAGAAATTTTAAAAAAACTGCTGACGGAAATTAGGTGGGCGGGGAAGGAAGGAGAGGGACGGACGGACGGATGAATGAACGGATGGACAGACAGACAGATAGACAGATAGATAGATAGATAGATAGATGGATGGATGGATGGATGGATGGATGGATGGATGGATGGATGGATGGATGGATGGATGGATGGATGGATGGATGGATGGATGGATGGATGGATGGATGGATGGATGGATGGATGGATGGATGGATGGATGATAGATGGATGGATGGATGGATGGATAGGATAGATAGATAGATAGATAGATAGATAGATAGATAGATAGATAGATAGATAGATAGATAGATAGATAGATAGATAGATAGATAGATAGATAGATAGATAGATAGATAGATAGATAGATAGATAGATAGATAGATAGAAACTAATATGTTTTTGTCTAGTGGCTATAGTTCTATAGGAGCCGCGATAGGTCAGTGGTTAGTGAAGAGGACTACAAAGGACAAGGGGTAGGGTTTGATCGAAACGGACGGCTTCCGGGTTCACCCAGCCTTTAATGGGTACCGGATTTTTTTATGGGAAAGTGAAGCGGCACGGGCGTAATACCGACCACATTACCCCAAAAAACATGTGCCGAAGGTCTGTAAAATTTATGGTCACTAACACCATATTTACTATACGCCACTAAGCGTGACTTGGATACTTTACTTTTTTTCTTTTTTTATAGTTCTATAGTTCCTATCTTCACCATCTTCTTTTCAACTCCATGTGGAGCTTAGGTCTTCAACAAACACTTTCCAATCCGTTCTTTTTCTTGCCATTCTTTGAAGATCATTCCATGTCTTCCCCGCCATCTTCATCTCTGCTACTGGCCTTGGAGATATATAGTCTGTTCAGATTCGTTTGCCTAGACATTAATTTATTTTTTTCAAAAACTTATTGTTCATTTGCATTGATCTTTTGAAGTTAGGTTTAGAATACTAATGTCGCTATAAAAATATTTTTTTATCAAAGAAATGTGATCCAGTTTCAAAGATGCCTTATTTAACCTATATTAAAAAAAAGTTAATCGATATTATAAACACCGGCGGGATTATGTAGAAGCTTACATCTCACAGCTGATTCTTTAGCATATAGGCATGACCTTCACGGCTGAATGCGCACCGTCCTAAAATAGTTATGTTTCCACTATAAATTTTTATAAAGAAATGTTACATATGAAATTTCCCGTTTAGCACAAAATGACATTTTAGCCGAAACCGGAAATTATGTGACGTCAAAATCACGGCCGTAGACTCGAGTTCGAGTCATAATTCAGAGGCAAATCTCAATATTTACAGAAAGGAGGCGGCACTATCCATATTATCTTCTGCAAGTCTATGTGAGAATGAATATAAAGGCAAAATATTTTACTGAGCATAACATTGCTATAAAGATTTATCAATACTTCTGCAGAGAGCGTAAAAAGGGACATCTTTATTGTTCTTTATCAAACCCTGAGAAGAGAACAATGCATATTTTAGGTTTGTGTAAACGTTCATTTGATCGAATAGTTAAAGGAAGCGGATATTTATTGCCAACAAATGCAAGAAAGCAAGGAAGGAAAGAAACGTTAGACAGTTTTGATAAGGACCTAGTAAAAAGAGAAATCTGTCGAATGTTTGATATAAACGAAGAAGTGACACTTAGAAAGTTGAAGCTTTGGCTGAAAACTAACAACGACATTGAAATATCAAAAACTTCATTATGGAAAATATTAAGAAGTGCAGGCTTCACCTTTAGAAAGTATGCTGGTGGAAAAAAACATTATTTGTGAGAAGCCACATCTAGTAGCTCTTAGAAGCAAGTATTTACGTGAAGTGAAGGAAATGCGCGAAAATGATTATGATATTGTTTATTTAGATGAAACTTGGATCAACGCTCATCATACAAATGAAAAGGAATGGCAGTTAGCAGATGGAAGTATTAAAAGATCAGTACCAAGCAGTAAAGGGCAACGTTTGATAGTTGCACATGCAGGTAGCAGACATAATGGGTTGTTGCAGAATGCTCATCTCGTTTTCATTTCAAAATCCATAGACAATAGAGACTACCACTCCGAAATGAATGGGCACATATTTAAAGACTGGATCGAGAAAAGTATCCTTCCAATATTAGATCGACCTTCTTGTCTGATAATGGACAATGCTTCATACCATAACGTAGTTAACGTAGAAGATAGAATCCCAACATCATCAAGTACAAAAGATGCAATCAAAACGTGGCTCATAAAAGAACACATACAAGTTAACGACAGCTACTTGAAACCCGAATTGCTTAGCCTTGTAAAACAGACACAACGTAAAAAAGATATTTAAAATAGACAAGTTAATTCAAGAACATGGCCATAGATGTTTGAGACTACCTCCATATCATGCACACTTAAATCCTATAGAACTAGTTTGGGCAAAAGTTAAAGGACACGTAGCATATACAAATAAAACTTTCAAATTATGCGATGTTGAGACACTTACAAATCAGGCTCTATCAAATATAAATAAAGACTACTGGGTAAAATGTGAGGATCATGTGTTACGACAAGAAGAGGAATATTGGAAAAAGGATGGTTTGTTGTTTGTTCAGCCGAAAGCAGTAATCGACCTATTTGACTCGTCTGATTCTGAATGATCATTACTCTGATTAAGTCTACAGATAAATAGTTTGATTTGCAAAATTTCCTAGTTGATTTGTTAAACAGTTTATTGTTCAAGACCACCCAAGCAATCAAAAATATGTTATAAGCAAACCAACAACCATTACTTTGAATGGAAGCCTGCTTGAGTCAGTACAGAAGTTCAGCTATCTTGGATCCACTATTACAGCCACACTTTCCTTAGATGAGGAACTAAATGTACGTATTTGAAAGGCAGCGACAACATTTGGGAAACTCACACCAAGAGCATGGAACTATATCAAATTGACTCTACGAACAAAAGTTCTATATATAATTTAAAATTTGTATACTTGCCACCAAGTAAAATTTTATGGACACGCCTATGGGTCATCGTTGCACTAGATTACTGTAAAACATTTTGATTAGGGTCAAAATAATAGTTACATGGGCAAAGATCAAAGGAATTCGCCGCTTTAAGAAAACCGTTATAGCTAAACATCGAGTAACACATATGTTCTCGTGACATGGACATTTTAACACCGTATGCCAAAAATCATGTGAAATCATCAAGAACTTTTTGAATTATAAATCATAACATCTCGGCAAACGAATCTATAGCATATTTGCTCAAGCTTTACGTGAGCTTATAAGTTGTTGTAGAGCAGTGTTTAGTGAACTGTTTTCATGTGGACAAGGGGTGGGGATATATTCCCTCCAAACACCGACTTCTATGTTATTCCAACCATACGTGCTAAAGTCGGATGTGTTGGGCCGAAAGGCGCAAATGTCACAGTTATACTGCAAACCAAAACACAACGCAGACACGCCCACTTAACGTCCTTTTAATGGCGGATGACGTATAAGTGTGCTCCTTTAGTCATCGGGCGAACGCAAGCAAGCAAACAAGCAAGCAAACAATCCAACCTTAAATGGGTACCAGAGGTTTTTTTCATAAAAAGAAATACGGTCAGTTCCAGTGCTGTCCACTTTGCTAAAAAAAATGTATCATTGATATAAAAAACAAACAAAAGCATAACATCATGTTCATTATATAACACACACAATGTGTAAGGAGTTCTTTCTGTCTATGTTTTATTTCTTTCCTACCTCTCTTCTATATTTCTTTCCTTCCTCTCATCTGTAATTCTTTCTTTCCTTCCTCTCATCTGTAATTCTTTCTTTCATTCCTCTCATCTATAATTCTTTCTTTCCTTATTCTCATCTATAATTCTTTCTTTCCTTATTCTCATCTATAATTCTTTCTTTCCTTACTCTCATCTATAATTCTTTCTTTCCTTATTCTCATCTATAATTCTTTCTTTCCTTTCTCTCATCTATAGTTCTTTCTTTCCTTCCTCTTATCTATAATTCTTTCTTTCCTTCCTCTCATCTATAATTATTTCTTTTCTTACTCTCATCTATAATTCTTTCTTTCCTTCCTCTCATCTATAATTCTTTCTTTACTTATTCTCATCTATAATTCTTTCTTTCCTTCCTCTCATCTATAATTCTTTCTTTCCTTACCCTCATCTATAATTCTTTCTTACCTTCCTCTCATCTATAATTCTTTCTTTCCTTCCTCTCATCTATAATTCTTTCTTTCTTTCCTCTCTTCTATATTTCTTTCTTTACTTATTCTCATCTATAATTCTTTCTTCCTTCCTCTCATCTATAATTCTTTTTTTCCTTCCTCTCTTCTATATTTCTTTCTTTACTTATTCTCATTTATAATTATTTATTTTTTTATTCTCATGTATAATTCTTTCTTTCCTTCCTTTCTTCTATATTTCTTTCTTTACTTATTATCATCTATAATTCTTTCTTTCCTTCCTTTCATCTATAATTCTTTCTTTCCTTCCTCTCATCTATAATTCTTTTTTTCCTTTCTCTCATCTATAATTCTTTCTTTCCTTCCTCTCATCTATAATTCTTTCTTTCCTTCCTCTCTTCTATATTTCTTTCTTTACTTATTATCATGTTTAACTACAGAAATATAGTGCAAACAAAAATGTTACTTTTGTAAGTGAGGGGCAACATTAATATTTTTGTTGCCATGTGCTCATTCTAGAAATATAACCTGTACAATCATCATCATGCGCCATACTGGTTGGCGTATGTGATCATGTCCCTCCACAATCTTCTATCTACAGTGCATCGTATCAGTTCTGTTGTTGACTGTTTTCCATGCGATGACACCAAGCTATCCAGTATTTTCTCTCTTTGTCGTCCGCGATCTCTCTTTCCTTTTATTTTGCCAGTTGTAACCAAGTATTCCAACTTTCCTCTTCTCATGGTGTGCCCGAAAAATGTTGATTGCTTCTTTCTTATGTTTTTTAAGAGCTGACTTTTTGTGTTGGCCTCTTTGAGAACTTCCTCATTGGTCTTTTTAGCTGTCCAGGGAACTTTCAACATTCTTCTGAGAAATCCCATCTATGTGGCCTCTAATCGTCTTTTCATTTGTTTGTCTACTGTCCATGATTCGCTTCCATAGGTCAAAATTGGTTCTATACAGCACCGATGGACTCTCTTTCTCATTTTTATTGACATAGATTTGTTGCATAAGATATTTTTCATTTTCTGAAATGCTATTTTGGCCTGAGCTATTCAGTACATTAGGACTATATTCTAGTACAATAGGACTATATCCTAGTTCAAAAGGACTATATTCTAGTACAATAGGACTAAATTCTAGTACAATAGGACTATATCCTAGTTCAATAGGACTATATCCTAGTACAATAGGACTATATTCTAGTACAATAGGACTATATTCTAGTACAATAGGACTAAATTCTAGTACAATAGGACTATATTCTAGTACAATAGGACTATATTCTAGTACAATAGGACTATATCCTAGTACAATAGGACTATATTCTAGTACAATAGGACTAAATTCTAGTACAATAGGACTATATTCTAGTACAATAGGACTATATTCTAGTACAATAGGACTAAATTCTAGTACAATAGGACTATATTCTAGAACTATAGTACTCTATAATGTACACAGCATGAATTGATTTCCTTCTTTGCTTCCCTTCGCCTGCGTTTACCTCAGGGAAAAAAACAAAGAGAATAGGAAGTGAATTTTGCTTGCTAATCTTCTTTTTTCCCTGACAGCTGTGTGCATAGGTGTCCCTCGTCGCACAGGCAGATAACTCCGTCTTCGGAAGTCATGAATTGATAAGGTTAGACTTCAAATTTGAGTAACACCCGTGATGGGAATTGTAATATTTCATAGCAGGAAGTGTCAAACTAGTTATGGTTTTGGGAACATGTTTACGTAAGCATCAGTGTACAAAAATACCACTACCACCAAAGTGAGCTAAGCTAGAAAATGAACAAGTTTGTGTGACGCCACAAACTGGAATCACTAGCATGAAATATCAGCTTTAGCACTGAATGGATGACAGTAAACTCGGGGCATGTTCTCTCACAAATGCTGCACAGACTGTTACTACTATAACTAAAATGGCACTTTATGATTAAATCAAACAGTTGTGGAGAAAACGTTACCCACATTTAAATATTTTTTTAATGTGCTAGCATGGTAGGCAATATTACGTAGCACACAAAAAATATTTTGCATTAGCGCATAGCGTTTGGAGATAATTCTACAGCACACAAACATGATAGTTTTAAGACAACAATAAACATTTATGACATTTCTAAATGGTGAAACTTTTGAAGATAAATATATCTGATGACTATGATCATAAACAAAGAAAATTCTCAAGACCTACAATTAAATATCATATATAGACGAAACATTTAGTGTGGGCAGCAACTTGTCTCTTTCTTTTTCTGCCCAAGCATCACGCCCTAGAAAGTACACTCCAGCTTCGCCATTTGGTGTCGACACAACACGTGAAGCTGCAGTTACTGGTTATAAGTCATTCTGCCCATTTGGCGTAGGGCATGACACTAGAGGTTTACTTCCGAAAGTAGAAGTCTATCGACTTCATTGGATAGCTACCGCCCACTCTATGCTGGGCAGCCCCCAGCCACAAAGTTGCTATCTCGTCACGGCCTGCTTTCCCAACTGAGTGTATCGGGATTATGGAAAACCCGATAGGCAGAATGTTACCATCCACAATTGCCACACAAGATAAATCAACAACCAAGAAACTTAGCCTAAGATTGGGTTGCTGGAACATCCACAGCATGCAATTTGGCCTATCTCACAATTCGCGCGACATAAACGACAAAAGAAAGACAACCATCGTCATTAACGAACTGAAAATATTTCAGGTGGATATAGCCACACTCCAAGAGACCCGTTTGGCAGGCCCAGGTATACTAAACGAAGCGGAATACGTGTTTTATTGGCAGGGAAAGCGAAGCGATGATATCAGAGAACACGGCGTGTGGTTTGCTGTGAAAAAATCTCTATAGCTCGTTTCAAAACATATGCCCAACTTCAAAACGCTATTACTCTCTAACCGTTTGTTAAATACTTTTGAAATTTTCCAAATGTTATTAGAATGCAAAAGACCCTTTAAATGTATATTTAACAAATATCTTGCAGCTGCAGTTTTCTTAAAGCGGCGATATTTCTTTGATGTTTGTCAAAATTGTAAATTGTGAAGCCCTAAAGAATAGAAATTACCGTAGTTGCTGGTCTACGATTAATTTTCACTAGGTAAAGGCGTGGCCGTAATGGGGAAATAACTGGATAAAACAAAACACCAGGAGAATTATTGTCTGCTCAGTTCGAGGACGGACGATAATAATATCAAGGTATACCTGTATGTCCAATTTTCATAGTTGTGTGGTCCTGAAAAGGACCGTTTGTTGAAATAATTTAAGGTAATATAAGGGCCAACATTGTGGGGGCTATATACTTTCATTCTGAATCAGACGAGTCTAAAAGATTAATAACTGTTTGGGGTTGAACATTCCACAAACCATCATTTTTCCAATATTCCTCTTCCTGTTTTAAGACGTGGTCTTCACATTTAGCCCAATAATCTTTGTCTATATTTAATAAAGCGAGATTAGCAAGAGTCTTTACATCGCATATTTTGAATGTTGTATTTTCATCTACCACTTGTCCTTTTAATTTTGCCCAGATTAGTTCTATTGGATTTAAATGAGCATGGTAAGGTGGCAGCCTCAAACTTATATGACCGTGCTCTTGGATAATCTTATCTATTTGAAAAATCTTTGTCCTCTGTTTTTGCTTTACTAGAGATAGTAATTCAGGTTTTAAGTACATGTTATTAAATTGTATGTGCTCCTTTGTGAGCCATATCTTAATAGCATCTTTTGTACTGGATGACGTCGGGACTTTATCTTCAAGTGCAACAATGTTGTGGTACGCTGCATTGTCCATTATTAGGCAAGATGGTCGATCTAGTGCTGGGAGAACAGAATTTTCAATCCAATGTCTAAATATGTGACCATTCATCTCAGAGTGATAATCCCGATTGTCTATGGATTTTGAAAGAAAAATGAGCTCTGCATTCTGTATTAGTCCATGTTGTCGACTACCTGCATGAGCAATTATCAAGCGCTGTCCTTTGCTGCTAGGTATTAATCTCTTAATCTTTCCATCTGATGACTGCCATTCCCTTTGGTTAGTGTGGTGAGCATTGATCCATGTTTCATCCAAGTACACAATATCATAACCTTGCTTGCGCACCTCTTTTACTTCACGTAAGTACTTGCTTCTCATGACTACTATATGTGGCTTCTCACAGATGATGTTTCGTCCATTGGAATACTTTCTGAATGTAAAGCCTGCAGCTCTCACATTCCTCCATAATGTAGACTTTGATATTTCAATACTGCTGTTCTTTTTCAGCGATACTTTTAATTTTCTTATTGTAACAGTTTCATTCATACCCAAGTTCACTGTCGAAATTATCCAACATTTTTGCTCTCCCTTGTGATTTTGTATATTTGGAACATTGACGGTCACGTGCTTGAATCCAGCGATTAAATGACCGTTTAGATAAATCCAAAATGTGTCTTGTCCTATTCTCAGGGTTTTCTAAAGAATGAAATAATCTTCCTCGTTTAGCCTCTTTGCAAAAATAGTCATACATTTTTATTGCGATGTTTTGTAAACTGCAGAATTTCATTTTAAGACTCATGATAAATGTTATTGTTCCACGTTACGCCGCTGAATTAACGGAAATGGAACACACAATGTCTCGTGTTTACTACAAGTGTCTAATTGTGTCAGACAACTCACGCGGAAAGCGTGCAAAATCGTAAATTTGAGCGTGTATGGATTTGTAATCGCTATTTTTAACTTAAATACTGTAAACACTAAGTTTTGACTACATCAAAGGGTCGTTATAAATTTATATAAATCAAATAAGCAATAATAATAACCAAATGTTTGTTTTTAATGAAATTAATTCCCTTTTGGGTTCTAATCATTATAACTATACATGCAAATTTTGAAAAAATTACAAAAAGCGGTTTAAAAGATATTGATTTTTAAAGTTGGGCACGACTTATGAAACAAGCTATCAAAGGTAACACTTGACCAGAATGCATCAGATCAGATAATTACAACAGCAGGCCCAGTTTCCCTCATAAGTATGTACGCTACGACCTTTCGATCTACATCTAAAACCAAGTACAATATGTTTGAGAATTTGACAAGTCATGGAAAGCATACCAGGGCCAGATCACACTGCCCTACTGGGGGATTTCAATGCTAGAATTAGTGCAGACCAGTTCGGCCAACTTGCCTCGGTCGTTTTAGATTTGGTGAAGTAAATAACAAAGGCCAACATCTTCTAGAGTTTTGAGTTGTTCTAAACCACGAATGAAACACTGGCACCAGGTGGACGTGATACTTGTCAGACCCTCTTTCAGGGGGGTACTGGTTGGTCTTGAGGCAAGACGCCAGCTTCGAGACTGTGGGGGTTTAAATCCCGGCTGCACCAACTGGGAATTTTATTTATGATTTCTCTCTGCGGCAACCACCCCTGGTCTCAGCAGCGAGGCCCGCCTTGAAACATAAATTACTTATCGACGGAAAAAATACGAGTACCTCCGAAGTCGGAGTTATCTGTCTGTTTGACGAGGGACCCCTGTGCACACGGCTGCCAGGTAAAAAAAATGGATTAACACGCAAAATTCAGTTCCTAGTCTCTAGGGACTTCGTCAGAGGTAAAAAGCTGGCGAACGCAAAAAAAAAAAAAAAAAAAAAAAAAAAGACCCTTTTTTCTCAAATCTGTAGCCCTCACACGGTTATACCACAGTGCAGACTGCCACTCGGATTATTCACTAGTCTGTTAGAAAATCAAGCTACTGCTGAGGAGTCGCTCATGAACATGGCAATAGCGCTGCGAAAAAATGGGAACATCTCCGCAACGTCATCTACAGCAACGAGGTTCTGGAAAACTGACATTTAAGTCTCACGATTGGCTTGAAACTAACTCCCATATTATGACACCCATATTCGAAGCTAAACGTGTGACCTTCTTAGATCACAAGCGCGCAACTAATCCAAATCTCTACAGGCCTTTAAAATGGCCAAAAACAGAGTCCAGCAGACAGCTCGACGTTGCGGAAATTAGTACTGGCTTCAGCTTAGCGACAGCATCCAGACTGTATCTCAAACTGTGAACCTAAGAGTAATGTATGATGGGATCAAGAAAACCAACGCGTTAACAAAATGCACAATTGCCTCACTAAAGACCACCACTGGGGAGAAAATAAGCGACAGAGGCAGACAGATGGAGAAAAGGGTGAACCATTTGGCTTCACTTTATTCCATAGAATGTATTGTTACACCAAACGTCCTGGACGCAATCCAACGTCTCCCATCTGTTGAATTAACAGTAGAACATCATAGCATGACCATTGATAGTTTGGCCTCTGTTTAGGCGCCAGGACAAGATATGATTCCTCCTGACCTGATCAAATTATGTAAAAGTGCTCTGTTACATCCCCTACTCGAAGTACTACATCAATGCTGGAAAGTGAAAACCATTCCTCAAGATATGAGAGACTCCGTGATTGTAACTCTCTACAAAAATAAAGGAGATAGAAGCGACTGCAACAGCTACAGAGGTATCTCCTTACCCATCATCATAGGCAAGACCTTCGCCAGAGTCACTTAGGGAGGTTACAAAAACTTGCGGAACATACAGCCCTATATCCTGAATCGTAATGCTGCTTTACGTCCGGAAGATCAACTGCAGATATAATCTTTTGCTAACGTAAGCTTCAAGAAAATATCTAGAGAACAGAAAAAGCCTCTCTTCGTCGCTCTCTATCGACCTATCAAACACCTTTGATCTAGTTAACAGGGATGGTGTCTTCAAAATACTGAAAAAATAGGCTACCCACATACTCTGCTGACGCTAATTAAATCGCTTCATGAGGACATGAAGGGTAGCATTCAAATACGACGGGAGAATATAACAACCCTTCAACGTTCGCAGTGGTGTCAAGCAAGGAGGCGTTTCTGCTTCTATTCTACGTGTAATCTTCTTTGCTGTTCTGTTGAAGTATGCATTTTCAGAACGGAGGGAGTTTATCTTCATACTAGATCTGATGGTCGGTTGTTCGATCTTGCAAGGCTAAAAGCAAAGTCCAAAATCAGACATGCCACCATGAGACCTGTTTTCAGGCGACGACGCTGAACTTGTCACGCAAAGCCAAGAACTCCAAAGCATGATATATCGTTCTTCGCACGCCCGACTTTGGCCTCACATTAATTTAGCAGATAATATTATACTCAGTCAGGACGTCGTAGCAGCACCTGCCATCTACATCGACAGCTACAAACTTGATGTAGTGCAGCAGTATAGCGACCTGAGGTCTATCATCACCGACAAACTATCTTTAGATACAGGAAATTGACATCCGCATTGGTAAAGCTGCTACCACCTTCGCCCGTTTTTCTAGGCGTGTTTGGCAAAATAGCAAACTGACAACTAAAACAAAGGCGCAGTTTACAACGTCTGCGTTATCAATACTCTTTTATATTAACAAAGAATCATTTACAATTTATGCAAAGCAAGAGAGAAGGCTAAACGCTTTCCATATATGATGCCAGTGACGTATTGACAGCAGCTGGAAGGTCAATGTGACAAAGGCGGAGGTCCTCACCGGCACAGCACAGGTCTCCCGAACATCTACATACTGCTCAAACATCGGTTACGCTGGCTTGGCCACTTACACCGTATGAAAGATGGCCGCATACTAACAGATATACTCTATGGACAACTAACAGATAGCAAAAGAACTAGAGGGTGCATACAACTCCGATTTACAGACGTGTGTAGACGTGACATGAAGAATCTAAACATAAAAAATGCAGTCTGGGAAGACATAGCTGCAGACCGCAATTTTTGGAAACACACTCTAAAGCTCCAACTCAAGCAACAAACAGACAGATTCATAGAAAAAGAGAACACACGGCGAAGGGAAAGAAAAATAACTTTGTTTAGGACCGCTGCAAAACTGATAATCAACTGTGACTGACGGATGCTACTTTATATATATATATATATATATATATATATATATATATAGCCACAACTAGAATATGCTTTATCACAAGTAATTGTCACATCCATCGTCATTAGATGAATCTGTTATAGCGACAGCTGTTGCAGATTGCATGAATTGTAAGCCGTTATTTACCCAATATTTTCTCTTTCAAGACATAATCTTTACGTCTAATCCAATATTCTTTGTCCACATTCGATAGGGCATCATGTGTGAGTTTCTGAACATTGCCTATTTTAAACATAGTATTTTGTAAGGCAACGTAAGCTTTGGCTTTAGCCCACACGAGCTCTATGAGATTTCAATGAGAATGATAAGGTGGTAATTTCAAACACATGTGGCCATCCTCGCGCAATGTGTTGTCAATTTGAAATACCGCCTGCCAGTTTGCATTTCGTACAAGTTTCGGCTACTCTGATTTCAAGCTTATTTCATTGCAAAAAATAATCTTCTCGGTGAGCCGTGCCTTTATGTCACACTTACGTGTCAAGAATTTATTCGTTGACAACATTATACGCATCACACACATAGTTAACTCTCTGTCGAAACAATGAAATGTCCAATTATTCCCATAATAATGTTGTAGATTTTGAAACGGTGACTTCCTTGCAGTTTTGTCCAGCTTGAAAATGACATTTGTGAGATGTCAAAGGCGCCCATTCTTTCCTTTCCGCAGATTTGATATTTTATGGAACAGAAAACCTCTGTTGGCTTCTTCTGAGAAATAATAAATAGTTTAGAAGCTCGCAGAAATGAAATTATTTTGTTTGCAAATGCATATTATATATTTCCACTTCACTCCTTCGGATGAGAGATGGGAGTTAAGATGGGCACAGCCAGAAACGAGAAACTTAGTGGGCGTGTATAAGAAGACAAATCAACCAACACAAAACTGGAGTCGTCAGTCGCTGGACACTGAGGGAATTGCTGAGGAGGGGATCTGAGCACCTATGGACATGATCGGAGCGCAATGATAATGACCAGTTAATAACTCAATAAATAGTTTAAGTCTAGCTGCTACCATCGTAATAAATTTCAAGTTCAGAAGCATCACTGCTGTTTCCACATTACATCCGATTTGAATATGCGCTTCTGGAATGATCACTTGAAAATGACACCAACGCTTCGACGGTGGCTCATTCGGTGCTAATTAGTGCGATAGATAGAAATCATGAACTTTTTAGTGCAAAACACTTCTGATTTTATATACGTCACAATTGTTATTCCTGTTACTGTCTTTTCCTTCGAATGCAACACACTGCAAGTCAAGTTACAGATTATTTTATACGAAATATACAACAAAAATGCTTTAAATTCCATTGTATGAAGTTCCCAAAAACTGTGCAATAAACCCTTTTCTAATCATCCTGTCGAATCCAAGTGTTCATAACTTTCTATGATGCAGTTTTAATGTACCATATTTTATAATATCAGACCGCGACTTCATGGACGGATTATACTATCTCACAACCTGAAATACCTAAAGTGGGGTTTCACTACAAACCCATGTTCTGGACGACCCTATCAGTCATGGCATGGAAACTGATGCCCACTGCGGTTGTCTAACTTATCAGTGTTCTTCTTAACGTTTATTTAGGACGGTCTCTTTTTGTTTTGTCTGCTGTGTTCCATTTGAGAGTTTACTTTTCTCTTCTCATCACATAGTCGACATATGTCCAGTTTCTTTAAAGAAATACCGTTTAAGATCAACGCCAGAATAAATCCAACTGTGGATGCATTAACTGAGTGCCGCTCACTCTCGTGTGTTTTCACTGATTATTTATTTACAATCGTGTACTTATAATTGAGTCCATTTACTCTCCTGTACTTTTAATTGAGAGCTTTTCACTTTCATATACTGTATATGTCGACATACGCTCTCAGCGGCTATCACAATTGAACTCATTTAAACTTGTGAACTTTGAATTTTTAAGCTTTAAGATTTCCGCTGTTGGATTTTCTTTAATGTGTTTGCAAGTTTTGACTCGAAAACACTATCAACATTGTTACAACATAGCATACAAGCAACGTCTGATTGAATATACTAAAGAACATGTTTTGTCCTGCTGTGCTGGAGAACAAAATTGCCGCTACTATTTATTTTTTGGAAGTGTGGCATTAGTAAAGCCCTAACTGTATGGCACAAAGGAAAATGTGTTGTATATGGGCAAAGAATCGAATTTATAGTAGGTTTCATGTGACTCTTTAGCTCTAAAGACTAATATTTGTGTTGTGACGAAGATTAAAAGGTATTCTTTCATGATTAAATGAAGTATTTGTTTTAAAAATACCTATGTATTACTATATATTTCAAATACTTTCAATTAATTATATTATCCAGTGATTACGTTTTTTCCCCTCCAAATGTGTACAAAAAGGGGATACATCTCATACATCGGCAAATACGATACTTAATGCTTGGTGGTATTTTTTTCCCCTTTTCCCTTAGTAGAACTAAGGTTAAAAAAGAAAAAAAAGTAAAGTATCCCCGCCGCACCAAGTGGTGTATAGGGAATATGGTGTTAGTGATCATCAATTGTACAGACCTTCGGCACGTGATTTTTGGGGTCATGTAGAACTAAGGTGGTAGAGCTAAAAGAACGGGGACAGGATAGCAAAGCATAACTTTCTTCTTGTATCTTGTATCTTTCAGCTCCCTGTGGAGCATAGGTCTTCAACACTTTCCAAACCGTTCTGTTTCTTGCCATTCTTTTAAGATCATTCCATGTCTTCTCCATCATCTTCATTACTGCTTCCATCCGTCTTCTCCAATAATATTTTTGTTGTCTTTCTCTTTGTCTTTTTCCTTAAGGATTAAAAAAAGGGCATGTCGTGTAATACTCTCACTTGGCTTCCCCGGTGTGTTGTCCATGTTTGTGAAGTTTTTGTGGAATTTTTTTTTTACAGTACAGGATAGCCAGTTCCGTGCCCAACCCTCCTTAGTCGCCTCTTATAAATATGCCTATGAATATGTAGGGAACAGCGCTACAATTCTTTACTCCGTTTTTGGGCCCGGCAGTGCACGGGCGGAAACATAACTTTACAGAGCGTGAATTTATCTTTTCATGGAAATTCCCAGGAACAATGTATGGTCTACAGCTTCGCCGAGGACGTGAGTTCGCACAACTCTGCCTTATCTCATTGTGAATGAGAGACAGGAAACATAACAACGTGCATTGTACTGCGTTTTGTGAACATTTTACGGCTTGAACATTACTTGTGGAAACAAACAAAGAAATGTATATTTAACCAGTCTTATTTAGTAATCTCTCGTACTGATAATATTAGTTGAGAACACTACCCGTGTAAAGTGTGTTAGTTTTATTGATTGTGTTATTATTAATGTCTATTTGAGTATTACTTTCTTACCTTCCTGCTTGTTTCTTTTGTTTGTACATTTTAAAAAATTGTCCTTTTGATTTGAGACTATCAGTTTATTGCTTGAGAGACAAGATAAGAAATGAAGAACTGAGAAAAAAGCTAGGAATAACCCCCGCCATAGAATATATAAAGAAACAACAGGTAAAATGGTTTGGCCACGTGACAAGGCAGAGTGATCAAAACACAACACAACGGGCCCTCAATAAACGTTGCGAGAATACCAGACCCAAGGATCAACCACGGAAAAGATAGATCGATGAAGTATTAGAAGCACTAGGAAACGTAACAGCAGCAGAAGCGAACAGAAAAGCAAAAGACCGCAAATGATATCTCCCCTTAACGCTGAAAGGCAAATGAGGAAGAAAAGAAGAACTTTCTTGCTAGTTTGTGTCATTTCAAATTGGAGTACCTTTGACTGATGTCCTTTTAATCATAATTGTTTGACTGATGTCCTTTTAATCATGATTGTTTGACTGATGTCCTTTTAATCATGATTGTTTAACTAATGTCCTTTTAATCATGATTGTTTGACTGATGTCCTTTTAATCATGATTGTTTGACTGATGTCCTTTTAATCATGATTGTTTGACTGATGTCCTTTTAATCATGATTGTTTAACTGGTATCTTTATTTAACAAAGGATAAGAGTCCAATTTCCCGTAGTGTAAGATGATTTATCGAGGGAGGACGTGGGATAACATAAACAAAATAACAAAAAAAATGACGTTTAAGTTTCTGTTCATAATATACAACTAAACAAATTAATTTGTTGGTTATAAAAGGTCCTCAACAAATGCAAATGAAACAGAAGACAATTCTCAACATTCCCAATGAAAGCGATACCTCTGCTTGGCAGAAGCGACTCAGAATATAAATAGACCTGCACGAAGAAAAGAGATGCCATACTAAAATAGCAGCAGTGTCGTGTATACTATGTAGTGGCTGCATTGGCTCGCAACCTATGTTATCCCTCCCCTCAAACCACAGAACTGGGTCAATGTGTCCGGTGACCATAGTCTGCCCATAGCCAACTATAGATTTACTAAGGACTGAGGGCAGAAAGTAAAACCGGGAAACTTTCCAATTAGCGTTATCAGCTGTAAGAGCTATAGACGGCAGACGTCACGCTACACACAACCACCCCTCCTGGCATAGCTGAAAAAATCACGGTAGTTGGAGGTTTTCCATGAATTTCCTCTTAGCCGTCAAGCCTAAGTAAATCTATCGTCGGCTGTGGTTCTCCGCTACATGACGCCAAGTTCATAATCGATCTGGTACATCAACGGCTCGGTGCCCGTAGTAACCATTTTCGCTGATGATGGTCGACACTGTATGGTGGTGGTAAAGGTGTAAATGCACCAAGATGCACAGAGATGCAAAGCTGCTGTAAAGCTGATGGTAATGACGATCGTCCTACGTGTTTACACTAGTATTTCAATTTGTAGACTTTTAGCGTTCAGATTTGTGTACATATCCTTACACATATTTTTGTGTTATTGTTGTTTGTTGTTTCAGCTGAAGGCCTACTGGCCGAAACGTCGACTTTTGTTTTGTTAATTAACACGTAAAGCTGTTATCATACCACTTCTTTTCTTTTGTTTTTTTTTTAATTCGTCATTACCATCAACTTTACAACAGCTTCGCATCTCTATGTACCTTGATGCCTTTACTCATTTTCTAGTACCATACCTGTCCTACTCAATGTTTGTATATCGTCCTACGTGTTTACTCTAGTATTTCAATTTGTAGACTATTAGCGTTCAGATTTGTGTACATATCTTTATATATAATTTGTGTGTTGTTGTTTGTTGTTCCAGCTGAAGGCTTTCTATACCGAAACGTCGACTTTTGTTTTGTTAATCATCCCGTAAAGCTGTTACCATGCCACTTTTTTCTTCTTCTTCCTCTTTTTCTAAATCGTCACTTTATGGCGATGACCGGTTCCAACTGATCATGGGAAGGTGATGGCGTAGGCGGAACAGAACAATTTTATGCCCTGACAACTTCATCATCATCATCATCATCGAATACCATCTCCGCAACGAAGGTTGGCTACCACGGAGCACCTTTCTGATCTGTCTCTTGCTTTGATGGTGCAGGTTGTCATAGACTGGTTTGTCTATCTTTTGATGTTACTTGTCCATGTTAGTCTTGGTCTGCCTCTGCCTCTGCCTCTTTTACCTTGTATTTTCCAGTCCGAAATTACTTTTAGTAGGATGTTGTGCCTTTTAACATGGCCCAAAAATCGCATTTTTCTTAGGCTGACAACTTATTAGCTCTCGAAGGTTTGATTTGTAGAAACGGAGGCTAAGGCGCGCCTCCCAGCACCAGAGCTGGAAGTTGTCAGCGATCCACAGCTGAAGGCTTACGCCAGGATCGGTGAACCAGAACCATCCAGACCCTGCTCCACCTCTTCGTGGTGACTCTAGTAACAGATTAACCTGTCTAGTCTGGCCAAGCGAGCATGGATCGAAGAGGGAAGACAACCCGGTACTCAAAAATGTGCTGAAGTCGGATGTGTTAGGCCCGAAAGACGCAAATATAACAGTGTTACACCGCAAACCACAACACTACGCTGAGACGTCCACTTAACGTCCTTTTAAGGGTGGATGACGAAGAGGAATTCTACAATCTAATTCATAATTCTAGAATACTTTAGTCATCGGGTGAACGAAAGCAAGCAAGCAAAATATAGAAACAACAATGGAAGTTCTGTGATGACGCTGCAGGGCTAACGTAGGTTCTGGGATAAAGGTATTTCAGCTTCGCGGGTATGTCAGGATCTGCTGAGGTGACAAAGCTGGTTCGTCGTCTCCTGTTTAAGACCCTTTTATAGTTGAATCGTTGGTTTGTATAATCTCGTCTTATCTACAATGCTGAAACACCCCATTTTTGTTATTTTATTGAATTTATTGAGCTTGTTTAAATTAAATAGTAAACCGTAAATTATACAATCTTCATTCCGACGTTGTGCTACCAGTACCAGACTTGGGCCTTAGATGCTAGAGCAAAAAAGAAAGATAACATCTACTGAGATGAGATGGGAGCAGCGAAAGCTCAGTGGTTAGTGAACTGGACTACACAGGACAAGTGGTTGTGTTCGATCCAAACCGACGGCTTCCGGTTCACCCAGCCTTTAATGGGTACCGGATTTTTTTCTGAGAAAGTAAAGCGGCACGGACGTAATACCGACCACATTAACCCGAAAATTATGTGCCGAAGATCTGTACCATTTATGGTCACTAACACCATATTCCCTATACGCCACTCGGCGTGACGGGGGTACTTTACTTTTTTTTTTTTTTTTTTTAATGAGATGAAATGTGTTAGACGAATGACAGGAAACAGGCTGCGAGATTTTCTGATAAAAATAAAAAATGGAGAGCCGAGAAAAAAGGTACGAATAACCCCTGCCATAGAATATGTAAAGAAACAACAGATAAAATGGTTTGCCCACGTCACACGGCAGAAAGATTAAAAACACAACATAACGAGACTTCAATAAGCGTTGCGAGAACACCAGACCCAGTGGGCGATCAAGAAAAAGATGGATTGACGGAATATTAGAAACACAAGGAAAGAAGAAGAAAAGAATATGGCTGGCTTGTACATATTTCTTCTGTTACTCAAGCTAGAAAACGTGTCCGCTTATTAAAAAAAAATATTGTAAACAGTGACACATGATAGAGAGGTGCATCTTCTAGCGTGTCGAATGATAAAGTGAGTTGTTATTGCAACATGTGAGATAAACAGTCGTTTCTGCTAGTTGTTATTGCAACATGTGATATAAACAATTGTTTCTGCTAGTTGTTATTGCAACATGTGATATAAACAGTTGTTTCTGCTAGTTGTTATTGCAACATGTGAGATAAACAGTTGTTTCTGCTAGTTGTTATTGCAACAGATGAGATAAACAAATGTTCTGCTAGTTGTTATTGTAACATGTGAGATAAACAATTGTTTCTGCTAGTTGTTATTGTAACATGTGAGATAAACAGTTGTTTCTGCTAGTTGTTATTGTAACATGTGAGATAAACAATTGTTTCTGCAAGTTGTTATTGCAACATGCGAGATAACCAATTGTTTCTGCAAGTTGTTATTGCAACATGTGATATAAATAGTTGTTTCTGTTAGTTGTTATTGCAACATGTGAGATAAACAATTGTTTCTGCTAGTTGTTATTGCAACATGTGAGATAAACAATTGTTTCTGCTAGTTGTTATTGCAACATGTGAGATAAACAATTGTTTCTGCTAGATCGCGTGAAATACAGCTGTAAATGTCAGTCTTGGCGGAACATTATGCAAGACACGATGTCCTAACATCATCAAGCGCTATCATTTTTGTTCTCAATATGACGATCATCATTTTCGGGAGGACGTGAACTTCCGGTATATGGTGGATAGGCGGCAGGAACCATTGAAGGCTGTGTCTGAAAAGTGTTCCTTGATGCAGTTTCCTCAAACCAAGTCCGGCTTATTGTAGGAGCTACTGAGTTAAGTGCTCTGTGCACACCGTGAGCTGTGTGTCTCATCCGTTTTGATCATGTTTCGAGATTCCAATTGTTTCTCGACGAATGATGCTATCGTATGACGGGGAACAGTTGGCTGTGTTCACTTTTTGCGCGGTTTCGCCTTATGTCTTTTGGCGTGTGCTGAGACTGCTACGATGGGGACTACAGTTACCTTTGTTTGTTTGGAAGATGAGTTAGTAATTCCGATGATTCCACTGGCACAGGCGGTTGAGCGATTATGGATTTTAATTCGTTTGCAGTGATACCGAGGCCTTCCATAACCAATAACCAATATGAAAGACAAGATGTTTTAATAGGTGGCGCTCGTGGCAGGAAGTTACATCAATAATTATTAATGACAGAAAATTGTACCTTCTGTACATCCACTATATAGTAAGCTCTAGCCTATATAAAACTGATCTTTCTTTTTCTGACGATTATCGGATGACTATTAAAGGAATGGAAGCCGCGACAGATCAGTGGTTAGTGAGCTGGACTGCAAAGAACAAAAGGCCGGGTTCGATCCTGATCGACGGCTTCCGGGTTCACCCAGCCTTAAATAGGGAGCGAATTTTTTTTTATGGGAAAGTAAGGTGACACAGGTATAATATCCAACACATTTCTTTTTTCCAAAAAATTATGTGCCGAAAGTCTATAAAAAATTATGGTCACTAGCACCATATTCCCCAAACTCCACTTGGCGTAAAAATCTCTTTATCTTTTTTTACGTGCATGATTATAGATGTTTGAGGCTACCGCAATAACATTCCCATTTATACTCACAGTTTTCTATCTATCTATCTATCTATCTATCTATCTATCTATCTATCTATCTATCTATCTATCTATCTATCTATCTATCTATCTATCTATCTATCTATCTATCTATCTATCTATCTATCTATCTATCTATCTATCTATCTATCTATCTATCTATCTATCTATCTATCTATCTATCTATCTATCTATCTATCTATCTATCTATCTATCTATCTATCTATCTATCTATCTATCTATCTATCTATCTATCTATCTATCTATCTATCTATCTATCTATCTATCTATCTATCTATCTATCTATCTATCTATCTATCTATCTATCTATCTATCTATCTATCTATCTATCTATCTATCTATGTATCTATCTATCTATCTATCTATCTATCTATCTATCTATCTATCTATCTATCTATCTATCTATCTATCTATCTATCTATCTATCTATCTATCTATCTATCTATCTATCTATCTATCTATCTATCTATCTATCTATCTATCTATCTATCTATCTATCTATCTATCTATCTATCTATCTATCTATCTATCTATCTATCTATCTATCTATCTATCCATCTATTGACCTTTCGAGCCGTAGCCGACCCATAGGGACCCATATACTCTTTCATGTCTATCTAATTTTTTTTTCTAGCAGTTTTCAATCTTTGTAAAGATCTTTTATCAAATCTCGCCATTTGTCTCTGTTCTGTGCAAGCAACTCTATCTCATTGAGGGAGCAGATTCTTGCTGATCTTGCTTCTCTGATCAATGTTCTTTTCAGTGCCTCTCTAGATCGACCCCCCCCCCCCCTCATCACATGCCCAACATATGACCATCGTCTATTCTTGATTACTAAAGATATTAGTGGTTAATTATTGCGTCTCCCTTGAATAAAGAAATAGAAAAAATATGCTCGTATAACCAGGGATAGAGATACTATTATATTGTGATTAGTAAGTTCTCTTTTACAGCACACATGACAGAAATATTTTTTTTCCTTTGTGCGACACACGGGAAGAAAAGGTGCAATCATTAGAAAGACAAACAGCTTCTTTCCATTTTATTTTTACTGACAGTTGTTTCTGGCTATTACAACTCCATCACTGAAGTTGCAACTAAATTAGAGACATCCAAAATGTGGTACATGTACCCACAAGGATACGAGAAAAATAGAAAAGTAATTGTGGGCAAATGCAAATACATCATTAGTTGTAGGATTTGATGCATGTGGTAATGTCATCATCATCACGTGCCATCTCCGCAACGAAGGTTGGCTACCATGGAGCACCATTCTGATCTGTCTCATACTTTGATTGTGCAGGTTGTCATAGGCTGACTTGTCCAGCTTTTGATGTTACACGTCCATGTAATTCTTGGTCTGCCTTTGCCTCTTTTACCTTGTATATTCCCCTCCGAGATTACATTTAGTTGGCTGTTGTGTTTTTTAACATAGCCCAAAAATCGCATTTGTCTTTTTTTAATTGTATTTAGTAGTTCTCTTTTCATTTTTAGTTGTTTTAAGACTTTATCGTTTGTTTTCTTTTCTTTCCATCCAATTCTACCTATTCTTCTATATATTCACATTTCAAAGGCTTCAATTTTCTGTTCTATTTTCTTGTCTAATGTCCATGTTTCTGCACCATATAGGAATGTTGAGAAGATATAACATTTTGCCTTGAGTTTCGTGTTCTCGCAACGTTAATTAAAGGCTCGTTGTGTTATGTTTTTGTTTTTCTGTCTCATCACGTAGTCAAACTATATTGTCTGTTGTTTCGTATATATTCTATGGCGGGGATTATTCCCAGTTTTTTTTCTCAGTTCTTCATTTCTGATCTTATTTCTCAGGCTGTTTCTTATAATTCGTCCAACACATTTCATCTCGGCAATATGTATTTTTATTACTGTTATCGTGTCTAGTATCCAAGTCTGGCAATGGTAGCACAACGTTGGATGCACAACGTTATTTCTGCTTGTGAATTGTCGTTTGTCACTAGACTTCCTATGTATAAATTCCTCTACTTGTAGTTTCTGCCGCCTATCGTTATGTTGATGTTATTTTTTTTTCTTCTTGAAATTGATTTTCATCTTAATTTTTTGCCTGTGCTCTTAAGTCTATTTAAGTATTCTTGTAGGTCTTTATTATATTAGAATATTATATGCTAAATGTAATTAATGAATTCATCGTATACTTTTAAGTTTTGATTGTAAAACAAAAGCACTGTTATTCGCATTATTATTTCATTTTTTTAATGAGTGCAAAATGTTTTATGGCTTTTTATTATGCCATCGATCCTCGTTGTGTATTTTTTTTTTTACCAATGTTGAAAAATGTTCTCTGGTTATTAGCTTAAAATCAGTGGAAGCTTATAGTTATGTATATTTGTTATAATTTCAATGGGAACAGCAGCAAAGTACGAGTCGAAAAATGATTCACTTTTAGTAATCAGTTTTGCTCAGAGTGTATACGTCAAGGACATGAAGGGTTCACAAAAAAAGATGGTCCGTTTGGGGTCTTCATTGTTTATCAGAGTTTCTTTTGCAAAGTTAGTCATATAAGGAGAAGAAGGCATGTACTCCTTCTTGGGTATTTGAGATCGACACAGTCGTGTAAGGAAACATAATGAATTGTACTCTCTGCTTATGTTCTTAATTAGTGAAAATCAAGGACAACTTTGGAAAGAGACTTGTTTAATAGATGACTAGAATATGAGTCAGAGTCTTTCACTCGAAAAGCAATTTGGAACAGTTGGGGTGAAAATCTGGCAACAAATAATGTTGGAGTCGATCTGTAAACAAGAACAGAAGTCGAGGTTTAGTCAGGGAGTAGACAAATACAGAAGTTCGGAGTCAAGGATGTATGTTATAATAATACAGAAGGTCAACAGGGGCAGGGTTACACTACAATAGTCGAACTGGGGTAGTAGAAAAATACAGAAACTTGTGTCGAAGTGGGGTGGCAGAAAATTATGGGAGTTAGTGGCGGAAGTTTGGAATACACAACAACACTGGTAGTAATAAAGGAGTTCATAGAAACATATTTTATTAACGTGTGGTTGTACTACCCTTCTGGTGAAATACACCAGCAACAAAGTTGCTAAAGAGACTACGAGCAGAGTTAACAAGGGGAGAAAATTGAAAATGACGTTTTGGCAGATTGAAAGTGGCTGATGAACTATACTTTACTGGAGGGCGTTGAGTACAGGTCGAGGTCGCTAGAGGTCAGCACAGGAGAGATGGTGGTAACATCTGACTGTGACATTTGTTGATTGCTCTGAGCTTCCGTTGTTTCACTGGAAGTGTTTGCTCTAGAAATGAGTTTTGACTCTATCATGATAGGCCGGTACACGACATGCCAGGATGACTTTACTGACATACCGAAATACATTTAAAATGATTTTAGGCTATATAATGTATGTTGAGAGATAAAACATGAGAGAAAAAAACTACTAATTAGCATGAAATAAGACACAATTTAATTATAGTTGAAATAATAATATATTCATATATATATATATATAAATATATATATATATATATATATATATATATATATATATATATATATATATATATATATATATATAAAGTAAGTAAAGAGCCCCGTCACGCCAAGTGGCGTATAGGGAATATGATGTTAGTGCCCATAAATTTTACAGACCTTCAGCACATGATTTTTTTGGTAATGTGATCGGTATTACGCCCGTGCCGCTTTACTTTCCCAGAAAAAAAAATCCGGTACCCATTTATGGCAGGGTGAAGCCGTCGGTTGGGATCGAACCCTACCTCTTGTCCTTTGTAGTCCAGTTCACTAACCACTGAGCTATCACGGCTCCATATATATATATATATATATATATATATAGAGAGAGAGAGAGAGAGAGAGAGAGAGAGAGAGAGAGAATAATGTTCACGAAAAAGAAGGCAAACAATACCACAAGTAATAAAACATGTATAACACAATAGTTAATGTATTCTGACGCTTATATTATGCATTATATGACGTTTCATAGTTGCTAGACAACATAATTCTGAACGGCTTCAGTTATATTGTTGCCCCATTCACATATCAATATGGTTATATGAAGTTTGGAAACATGAGGCAAGCTAAAGCTCTAATGAAGTTTGTTTCCCTCCAACACACGTTTTCTCGCTTCAATGATATCTAATATCAAATATAATATAGTCTGACTTTTGAATTGAATCTACGAACTCTAAATAAACAACAAATAATGAAAAGAACTCAAAATGTATTAACTCTTCATGTAAAATAATTAATTTATAGCTCTTTTTTTGTAGTTCATATCTACATATATGTTTTATGATAAATAATTTCCTATGTATAATGAATAATTATATATATATTTCTATGTAGATGATACGATTTTTGTGGAAAACTAATTAGTTCTGCTATTCTAGTGCGTTTCAAACCCGCAATCCTTATCAAACAGGTTTAAAACTCATGCACGAATTACCATGAATTTGTGCATGTGGTCTCCATTTTTCTATGACGTTATGGTTTTAGAATTTAAATAACGCAGGGTAATACGGTTTACTTAAAGTGGTAGCTGTTTTTTTTTTTAATCTTTGTCGGCTTAGTAATTATAGTTGTGTCCTCAAAAGATAGATTTTACAGTAATTAAACCATTTGTACATATTTGAAAAACCACACGGGTATCATCAAACTGTTATTTGGGGAAACTTCTACAAACTGAAGAATTGAACTGAATAATATGCTTTGACTTCATAAAGGGGTAAAGCCATAAAGATACATCAAGATGCAGAGACGTGGAGCTGATGTTGAGAATGAAAATAAAAGAGAGAGAGAGAGAGAGAGAGAGAGAGAGAGAGAGAGAGAGAAAGTGGTATGGTAATAGCTTTACGTAGGTGAGAAACAAAACAAAAAGTAGAACGATGTTTCAGCCAAGTAGACCTTCAGCTAGAACAATAAACAACAACACAAAAATATATAAGGATATACACAGAAATCTAACTACATGGTGATAATATGCTATAGACTATCAAACAAGGAAAATACTAATAGTATTAATCAGTGGCGTATTCTCTATGATACCGCAGCTACCGCCGGTAGCCTGAACATATTAACGAAATACAAAAGGAAATGATAATTTATTATATTTTTAAAAAATATTTATATTACAAATTTTCGAATATTCTATTACACACTTCGTAGGCCAATATGATTTATTTGCTTTGATTTGCATTTATTAAAGCAAGGTTTTCCTCTGGCCACTATAACGTTTGTGAATGTTATAACTATTCTACATTGAAACCTCTAGGAGCCAGCGGTACATTTTTCCTCTATCCAAATCTAGTTTAACGACCTTGACATTCAAAAATTCCCGTCAAAATAATGTATAGGTTGTTACTGCAAGATGAATGCGGTATCATTGGTTATTTTTAGCTCTAGCCAATCAGAGTCTTCAAAAAGTGAAAGTGAAACTGTCTGATTACCGGAACTTCCTTAGTTATTTATAACTACGTTATGCGCATCAGCATCTGTAGAAAGAACTTTTTCTGCTCTCAAGAGAATCAAATCTTATTGTCGCTCAACTCAGACACAAGAACGCTTATCTGGTTTGGCATTAATGTCCATTGAGAAATCATTCCCTCAGAAACTTAGAAACCAGCACAATCGTACTATCAATGACAAAGTCATCAAGACATTTTCGTCCCAAACAAGACGGGTAGAGTTTACATATAAATAAGTGAGTAATTTAAAATGTAATGAAGTCATTAGAGAATATTACTTTATGTTAGCCTACTGAATATAATGTACGTTTTTATTTATTATGTCAGCGGTAGCCCAGACCCCAAAACCAATATACGCCACTGGTATTAATTATAAACACCATACCGCTTATAAATACCATAGTGCTGATACTCAATGTTTGTATATCGTCCTACATGTTTACACTAGAACAACATTCTGTAGATCTTTAGCGTTTACATAGTTTTTTCAGACTATAAATCCCAGTGCTAGCGTGCTATCTTACAATTTATTGAGTTACGTATATTGTGTTTTGCATATTGTGTTTATAATTAATACTATTAGAATTTTCCTTTTTTTTTGATAGTCTAGCATAGTATCGCCATGTAGTAAATTTCTGTGAATATGTGTTGCTTATTGTTCCAGCTAAAGATCTATTTGACCGAAGCGTCGTTCTACTTTTGTTTTGTTTCTCACCTACGTAAAGCTGTTACTATACCACTTTTTCCTTTTAAAAAAAAAAATGTCATGTATTGATTTCGTCTTATACATGTTTTTATAATATAGTTGTCAGTGTTTGAATAAACAGTGTTAGTGAACAAATGCTACAAATAGAAAGAATAGTTATTGTTTCATATGCAGACATTTTCTCTTTAGCAACATATTATTGGTTATATTCAGTCTTGATCTCAAACTTACGGATGATTAGGGTGGTCCTGAAAAGAGCTTGTTTCAATTCGATTTCAACATAATCACAAACAAATCTATCTAGTGGCAGACTATTTCAGAGAAATGATTTTCATTCACAATTAGAATAGTTTAACAGATTAATTGCTGCTCTCGGCTGAACAAACCACAAACCATTTTTTGTCACCATTAAATATTCCTCACGAAAGACACGATCCTCTCATTTTGATCAGTAATCTCTGTCTATGTGTGAGATGGTGAGAGTTGTAAGTGCCTTAACGTCGCATGCTTTGCCGGATTTATTCTCAGCGACTACTTGCCTGTTGACGTTTGCCTAGACCAGTTCTCTTGGGTATAAATGTGAATGGTAATGTGGTAGCCTCAAACATCTATAATCATGCAGGTTAAAATAAAAAAAGGTAAAGAGCTCCTTTTACGCCAAGTGGCGTATAGGGAATATGGTGTTAGTGATCATATTTTGTATAGACCTTAGTTACATGATATTTTTTAGTAATGTGGTCAATATTACGGCCGTGTCGCTTTACTTTCCCAGATAAAATCCGCTACCCATTTAAGGCCGGGTGAACCCGGAAGCCGTTGATCAGGATCGAACTCGACCTCTGTCCTCTGTAGTCCAGTTCACTTACCACTGAGCTCCCTCTTTAATTGACGTAAAAATTTAATTTCTAAATGAAATTTCTTTGTCCGTTTTGTCTGCTTTACATGGGATATAAATTCAGGTCACACGTACATGCCGTTAAATGGTATGTGTTCTTTATGTGCCGCATCTTTTGCACTCGATGATCTTGGGACTTACTTTCCTTTGCCACTACTTTGTGATAAGATGCATTTTTCCTAATTCAATGATGGAAGAACAGGTTTTCTCAATACGCTTTCTAAAATGCGTGGCCGTTCATCTTGGAGTGATCGTCCCGATTGTCTGTCGACTTGGAAACAAAAACGAGTTCAGCATTCTGCAACCTGCGTGCGCAACTCTCAACGCTGCTCTTTGCCCATTTTAATACTTCCATCTGATAACTGCCATTCATTTTCACTTGTTTAGTGAGCATTGATCTATGTTTCATCCAATCAGACATTATCACAACATTCGTTATGCATTTCCTTGACCTCGCGTAAATACTTGCTTTTCATGGCTACTAAATGTGTCTTCTCACAAGTGAAGATTCTTCCTCCAACATAAATTCTAAAGGTGAAGTCAACACTTCCCACAGTTACTGTAGATTTTGAAACTTCAATGTCGTTGCTCGTGCTCAGCCAAAATGTCATGTTCCTTGGTGTCACTGCTTCGTTCAAAGGAAACATCGGACACACTTTCCCTCGTTTAATTTCTGCACCAAAAACAGTCTTAAACTGCCTTCCTTCCTTTCTCTTGTATGCCGTGAACATTCTTGAACCCATCGATGAAATGACCGTTAAATAAGTCTTAAAATATGCATTATTCTCTTCTCATGGATAGATATCAAACAAACAAGAATCCCCCGTTTGCTCTCTTTGAGGAATTAAATCTTCACTGTGGTGGTTTGTGGAGCATAAAACTTCATCTTAAGGCCCGTTGCAATTGAGTTATTGAGTTATTTGCGGGTCATCATCATTGCACTCCGAACATGTCCATAGGTGCTCAGATCCCCTCCTCAGCAATTCCCTCAGTGTCCAGCGACTGACGACTCCAGTTCTATGTTGGTTGATAAGTCTTCTTACACGGCCACTAAGTTTCTCATTTCTGGCCGTGCCCATCTTAACTCCCATTTCCATCATCCGAAGAAGTGACGTGGATCTGTGTTTGTCGAAGTCCTGTACTCTTCCCACATCTCAAAGGGCATTGATGATGTCCGCCCGATCCATTGGTTGCCCGTCCTCAACGACAGCGCAGCTAGCCAACCTGTCCGCTCTTTCATTTCCCCATACTCCCGTTGAAATTACTTCTAGTCAACATCGAATTTGCTAAACGCCTGTGAATTTAATTGTAATGAACACGAAGTTTGCATTACTTTGTTCAATGTGAGTGCTAATCTTACCGAAAATCAAGGTTTTCATAAATGCACAAGTAATACTGAGGTTTTCATAAATGCACAAGTAATACTGATGAGTGGAAATGGTAAATATCCCATTATTTTCTCTTCACTAGTATATGTATGTATATATATATATACATACCGCAGATAAGACAAAATGAAACCATCTGTCTCCAGTTTTTTTTTTTTATATAACGTGCTGATAATAAACGGTCTACACACAATTTCAGCAATTGAAACCAAACGGTAATTAAGTTGTAGCATTTTGAAGAAGGGCGTGAATTTTGAAACTATAACATTGATATACAATCAGTGAAAATCTAGACCATAGCATATTTGTGTTGTAATGAACACTGAGTACAGTTGTTTTGACCGCATGCCCTCTTTCCCGGTTTGTCCAGTCAGTTGTGTTCACATCTGATACAGTCAGGTCACCTTCAGAAACTGATTTATAACTTGTGTTTTTTTTTCGACTGTGGTGCTAGAAACCAATACATATAATTGGAAAAATATCATTTGTAAATGTGTCCGTCCTTTATTCGACACAGGCGACCTACTCTTCATCTTAGACGGTTGAAGTAGGTGAAACCGATGCAATTCAAACCAGTATTTTTATTTAGTTTAATGGAGGGCATACAACTAACCTTTTTTAACAGTTCCTAAATTAGACCCAAAATAATCTACAATCTGAAGAAAAAATAGCAATAAATTGTAATTGACGGCACATATAGTGCATAAAAAATACTCAAAACCCACAAGTGGATATCAAAATTGAAGGAATAGACCTGGAGACAGTTCAGAACTACAACTACCTTGGACATACTATAACCAGTGATGGAAAATGTACAACTGAAATAAACAAAAGAATAGGAATGACAAAAAGTAATTTTAATGTCACGAAGAACATATTAACATCAAAACAAATAACACCAGGGCTAAAACTAAGAATAGCAAAATGTTACATTTTCTCAATATTACTATATAGTGCAGAAACATGGACATTAGAAGACAAGAAAACAGAACAGAGAATAGAAGCCTTTGAAAGTGGATATATAGAAGAATAGGAAGAATTGGATGGAAGGAAAAGAAAACAAACGATGAAGTCTTAAAACAACTAAAAATGAAAAGAGAACTGCTAAGCACAATTCAAACAAGACAAATGCGAATTTTGGGCCATGTTAAAAGACACAACAGCCTACTAAAAGTAATCCTGGACGGGAAAATACAAGGTAAAAGAGGCAGAGGCAGACCAAGACTAACATGGACGAGTAACATCAAAAGATGGATAAATCATCTTATGACAACCTGCACCATCAAAGCAAGAGACAGAGCAGAATGGCGCTCAATGGTAGCCAACTTTCGGTGCGGAGATGGCACTCGATGATAATGATGATGATGATGATGATGATGATGATAGTGTATAAAATAAGGGTTCCGTTAAGTAGACCACATCTCGGACTTCACTATTAGAAAAAAAAGAAAGAAAGAAAAAGGAAACATCGAGACGTCACTAATGCACAGAGAACATAATGTTCATGATGTGGTGTCCTTATTTTTGTGTTCATTAATTAAGATCGGAAATTTTTTGAGTCAAGGAGTGGGCATTGCTTCAGTGCCCATTTTGTCCAGAATAAATAACCAGGAAACCGTTTACGGTTGGCCGAACCTAAATGTTTTTGTTTAGTATCGAACCTGACCCTGATACCACCAGTAGACCTTTGTTTTTTTCTGTTGTTGATTATTTGTGATTTTTTTTCCGAGTGCTGTAAACACAATAACCTCGCAAATAAAGCACAAAACAAAACGTCAACGCTGTCTAGTGTCCTTTTAAGGACAGGTGGCGAAGAAGAATCCATTCCTTTGGTTGTCACATCCAGAAAGGGAAAGAAAGAATCTTACTTTCAGTGCTCGAACTTGGGGTCCTTTTGTCGTAAATGTCTTCTATGGTATTGAACCACAATGTTTATTCTAAGTGGGAAGTTGGTATATTTTGTTACAACTGGCAAAATACAGGAAAAAGGAGATCGCGGGCGACAATGAGAGAAGATACTAGATAACATGGTGTCGTGGCACGGAAAATAATCAACAGAATTGATACTATGCACTGTTAATAAAAAATTGTAGAAGGATATGATTGTCTACCCCAACTGGTATGGCACATGATGATTATACATAGTTCAAACTGACTCTTCATTAATTTCCAACAATGCCCAGATGTATAACTGTTTTCCCTTCTTGTCACTCAAAACTTTTTAAATCATAAAATGTATATCATTTTACCACATTTTTAGAACCCTATTTTACTAAGACTGAGGATCTAGAGGTAATGTGTTATGTGAATTTAATTGCAGTTTTGCCATTTCAGGGAGCCGCGATAGCTCAGTGGTTACAACTGGACTACAAAGGACAAGAGGTAGGGTTCGATCCCAACCGACGGCTACCAGTTCACCCAGCTTTAATGGGTACCGGATTTTTTCTTCGAAAGTAAAGCGGCACGGGCGTAATACCGACCACCTTACCCCAAAATTCAAGTTCTGAAGGTCTGTAAAATGTATGGTCACTAACACCATATTCCCTATACGCCACTTAGCGTGAGGGGGGCTCTTTTCAGTTTACTTTGACATTTCAAACTCATTTATCAGATAACACATTTTACATCTATGGATTCGATCGGTGTGCGGTGATGATGATCCTTAGAGCAACAACAACATTTAACATCTTCGTTAGTTGCTGCTTTAGTGTTCGAGGACAACCTTATAGCAATGATTCATGAAGTTATTTATTTATATCATTATATATTTGAATCTTTGATTCCATCATTTAAATCCTTGTTTATGTGTTAAGTTTTCGCATGCGGAAGTGTTGTACCGTGTAATTTGAAACGATAAACACAGTTAAGCTGCGTGTCTTGATGGGCACGTGCTCAATACAACATGGTTAATTCACAACACAGAAACTGCAACTTCAAAATTCTCAGCAACGCTTGTGTTCAACACTTCATGTGATGACATAAGACGTCTTCTAGATCCAATACAAAACTATATTCATAGTTCTTTGATTACACATCACAAGTCATCTGGGTACATATCTTGGTTGCATATAAAAGTTATTGAGTTATTTGCGGGTCATCATCATTGCACTCCCGACATGTCCATAGGTGCTCAGATCCCCTCCTCAGTAAGTCTCGCAGTGTCCAGCGACTGACGACTCCAGTTCTGTGTCGGTTATTTAGTCTTCTTACACGCCCACTATGTTTCTCGTTTCTGGCTGTGCCCATCTTAACTCCCATCTCTCTCATCTGAATGAGTGACGCGGACTCAAGGTTGTCGAAGTCCTGTGCCCTTCCCAAATCTCGGAGGGCATTGATGATGTCCGCCCGATTCATTGATTGACCGTTCATAAACGATAGCGCAGCTAGCCAACCTGTCCGCTCTTTCAATTCCCCGTACTGCAGCATGTCCAGGGACATAGACAAAGGTGACGTTACATATATTTGACTTCTGCATTGACTCTACCCATTGCTTGCCTACAGAGCCCGCCTCCACTTCTCTTCCTAACTTTGATTTCCTTAATAAACACTGATCTCTTTTGAGACCCGAAATATCTATCTATAGCTAAACAACTTCCCTTGAAACCAATCTTGTGAATAATTGTTTACTAAAATATCATTGAATGTTTGTTTCTTCAAGTCTCGAATCTCAAGTAAAGTCCTCAACTCTAATATTCTCCTCACTGTTTTGTTTTCTTCTCTCGGGATTTTTTTTAGCGCTCACCAGCTTTCACATCTAGCGAAGTACCTAGAGACTAGGAACTGAATGTTACACGTTAATCCGTTTTTACCTGGAAGCCGTGTGGTCAGGGGTACGTCGCCGCACTGATTCCGTGTTCGGAGGTACTCATATTTTTTGCGTCGTTGAATACTTCATGTTTTGAGTACCCGTCCCACCTCTCCAGATCTGATGTATACCTGATTGTTCTCTCTCATCTCACTGTAATCTGACTGTTCTCTCTCATCTCACTGTAATCAGACTGTCCTCTCTCATCTCACTGTAATCTGACTGTCCTCTCTCATTTAACTGTAATCTGACTGTCCTCTCTCATCTCACTGTAATCTGTCTTCTCTCACCTCACTGTAATCTGACTGTCCTCTCTCATCTCACTGTAATCTGACTGTCCTCTCTCATTTAACTGTAATCTGACTGTCCTTTCTCATCTCACTGTAATCTGGCTTCTCTCATCTCACTGTAATCTGACTGTCCTCTCTCATCTCACTGTAATCTGTCTTCTCTCATCTCACTGTAATCTGACTGTCCTCTCTCATCTCACTGTAATCTGTCTTCTCTCATCTCACTGTAATCTGACTGTCCTCTCTCATCTCACTGTAATCTGTCTTCTCTCATCTCACTGTAATCTGACTGTCCTCTCTCATCTCACTGTAATCTGTCTTCTCTCACCTCACTGTAATCTGACTGTCCTCTTTCATCTCACTGTAATCTGTCTTCTCTCACCTCACTGTAATCTGACTGTCCTCTCTCATCTCACTGTAATCTGACTGTCCTCTGTCATCTCACTGTAATCTGACTGTCCTCTCTCATCTCACTGTATCTGTCTTCTCTCACCTCACTGTAATCTGACTGTCCTCTCTCATCTTACTGTAATCTGACTGTCCTCTCTCACTTCACTGTAATCTGACTGTCTTCTCTCATCTCACTGTAATCTGACTGTCTTCTCTCATCTCACTGTAATCTGACTGTCTTCTCTCATCTCACTGTAATCTGACTGACATATTTTTCTAGGGGATTGGTTGGTCTGTAGGTAAGACGCCGACCTCAAGACAGGGAGATTGTGGGTTCAAATCTCGACTGCACCAGGTGGAATTTTTATTTATGATTTTTCTCTGCGGCAACCACCCCTGGTCTCAGCAGCGAGACCCACCTTGAAGCGTCAATCACTCAAGGACGGACAAAATATGAGTACCTCCGAAGACGGAGTTATCTGCCTGTGCGGCGAGGGACCCCTGTGCCGGTGCTGCCTTTGAAAAGGGATTAACACCCAAAATTCAGTTCCTAGTGTCTAGGGACTTCGTTAAAACAAAAAACATATTTTTCTAACGGGACTCTTGTTATAGCTTATACCAACTGTTGGGGCTCGTCACCTTTGTTTACACGTTTCCTCTATCTTCCTTTAATTTCATGCAAACGTTTAACTTCAAAGGCAAGTCCAAACGAAATGTGAGTGGTTCGCTTACAAATTATATAACATATTTAATCTCTCTGCCTAGAGATTAACTTATCTGTTTACTTGTCTTTAGTTCCCTGCGTAATCAGCAACACGTACAACTATCAAACGTGCCTAAAATGCGTGGATGCTGGAAACATGTAATGTCTATCAAATAATGTCCGATAAGAGTATTAATTCCGGCGTGTCTAACACTGATGATGTAATACTATTACGTAATGAATTAAAGATTAGTACATAAGTAAGAGATATATCCAAGCATCCAATGATATTATCTATAATCTAGTAAAGAAGATGACCATATGTCGTCCATGTAATGAGAAGAGACAGTAAGAGAATCTCCAAATAAACCTTCAAATTGCAAAACAAAATACCAACAAACAAAAAAAAAGGCCGATCGAGAGAAACACAAAGTAGAACACTGAAAAGAGAAACAACAACAGCGGGCATCAGCTCTATTATAGAGTCCAAGAGGCTCGCAAAAAAAAAAACCCAAAAAACAGAAAGTGTGGCGAGATACACAGCAAGTCTGCAGTCAAATATGACAATACTTGAACATAGCAGCAACTAATCGTGAAACAGGAAAAGTTATTTAATTATTTTAAAAAAAGTAATTTGTTATTTCTGTCATATATGTCGTCTTCAACTCGAGAGAAACATAACATAACACAGCAAATAAAGTAGACCCATAACATCCAGTGACGTGAGGCGAAATACAAAGCGCGTCCTGTGTAAGGTCTAATGTTAACAAAGATTGGCGAAAACAAGTCTAGAATTTCTGCCCTTTGTGCTGTCTTTAGCTCGAAAGGACAATAGATTGATAGATAATTTATATGAAGCATTATAGCATTTACACTAGAAGATGTAGGTTTAGTGTACTTCCTTACTGTTATTGCCTGACTTGCTCTGCCATCTTTTTCAATAACCGACCACTTGATAATCCTATGATACTACACTATGCTTACCCCGAGTCTGCATAGACAAAGGGCGACAACTATCTTAATGCAATGTTATATTCCTTCCGGTGGAAGTGAAGACAAATCCAAATATTCTTTACAATAGTATTCTGCTATTTATTGTTTCTCTTAATAATCCGCTTCCATAAAAAATTTTTTTTAATCTTAACTTTTTGAAGAACTAAAAATTATATTTATATATATTTTATGAACAAAAAAAAGAATATCTATTTTTAAGAATTATCAAAAGATAACCTTTCCTGAACTGTACGTGCTATAGAAGTATGAAGAAAACCACAACACACTTGCCATGAATAGTTGATGTATAATAATCTATAGAGAACGGCTTTACTGGTAGAGAACTTGAGAAATTGTTCTAGGACAGACAACAATGGTCATATCTATTCGCGAACACCAAGGGATACCGAGAGAGCTGAATTGAATTAAACTCAGGAAAAAATGTTTTGCGGTAATTAAAACCCTTTTCTTCTTTCCTTCCGTATTTGCTTTTCAATGTCGAGGGGAATTATAATTTGCAGTATTTTTCTTAACTGTTTGCCCCTACTGTTATGTTTCTTAGTGTTTCTAATATTCCGACAATCATATCTTTTTCGTGGTCGGCCCTTGGGTCTGGCGTTCTTGCAACGTTTATTGAAGGCTCTTTGTGTGGTGTTTTGATCTTTCTGCCTTATCACGTGGCAAAACCATTTTTTTTCTGATTCTTTGTATATTATATGTCGAGTGTTATTACTACCTTTTTTCTCTGTTCTTCATTTCTGAATTTATCTCTCAGGCTGTTTCCAGTCATTCGTCTAACACATTTCATCTTAGTACTGGTTATTTGTTCTTATTGTTCTTGCATCTAGGGTCCAAGACTGGCATTGGTAGCACAAGTTCAAAATGAACATTGTATTGCAGCGTGCCCGTTTTGCCTCTAGGGTTATTTCCTTGTTGGACAATAGTGGTGGTTGCTGTTAAATGCAAGTTAACATCATTGTTAAATGATGAGCTTTGAAATCCTATCATAATCAAATGTTTGCTGTATATATTAACATTTTTAGGCTCAGGCAAAAGCAGCTGTCCAAAAAATTAGGAGGATATTATGTAATCCATTTTTGACAATAGAAACAAGAAAAAGGAGTTCTTAAATGTTATGTAGAGCCAGTATTTTTTTTATCAATTTTACCATCTTCAGAGAATGATGTTCCCATATATTTCAAGTTTGTTGTACTTACTATGTAAGTTCTTGCAACATCTACTAAAAGTGGAAATTTACTTCATACTGATCCAATATTCGCCAAAATACATTTCTATCTGCCGTATCGAAAGCTTTCTCTTAGTCCACAAAGGATATGCATAAATCAGTTTTATATTCTACATTCTTCTCTACTAGTTTCCTGGGTGTGAATTCTACATCTGTGCAGCTTCTGTTTGTTTTTTCTTTCTTAACCCCTTCTTATCTTTTACCAACTTGAGTTCTATAATGCTTGCCTGCGTTCGCCCAATGACTAAAGTATTCTAGAGTATTCTAGTAGACTACAGAATTACTCTTCGTCATCCGCCCTTAAAAGGACGTTAAGTGGGTGTGTCTGCGTTGTGTTGTGGTTTACAGTATAACTGTGGTATTTGCGCCTTTCGGCCCAACACATCCGACTTCAGCACGGAGTTCGATAAAATAATAGGTTTAATGCTGTTTCAATAATTTTGGCATACATTTTGCCTACATGTACTACTGTACGCGAGAGATACTTAGGGATTGTGTACACTTTCTTTTGTTTCTTTTATTCTTTCAAGGTGGAATATTATTGCCGATTGCTAGTCTATATGCGTTTGTTGCAGTATCCAGGCTGCACTGAAAATTCTAGGTAACCATCTACTGCTAAGCTCTCTTGCTGCTGGTTTATTTATTCTGGTAATCTGTCTGCTCCTGGCGATTTTTATAGTTTTTTTAGTTTCAGAAAAAAAAGAAATATTTGTTTATTTATTATTTTTACAGTGGCATCAGCAACTTAAAACGTCACACCTACCATGGCATTGCCAATTACAATTAAACAACTTCAAAATTGTTTGATTACGTATACAATATATACAATCTTGTACAAAGAGCTAATTTCCAATATTAGGAAGAAACAATCATCATTTTTTTGGCCATGTAATGAGAAGAGAACAACTGGGGTATATTCATTGTAACAACTGGGAAAATTCAGGGACGAAGAGATAGAGGGAGGCAAAGAGAAAAAAATACCAGACAGAGAATGGCTTGGCAGAAAGTCAACAACAGAAATGATAAAAATAACTGTCGAGATCGAAAGTTGTGGAGAGATATGATCACCTACGCCAAGAGGTCCGGTACTTGATGATGATGATGATATAAAATGTTACTTTTATAATTATAATTTTCCGAGAAGAATTTAATCGAAACAATAAAAAAAACTCCGGTGCTTATATATTTTTTTTTTTTTGTGGTTTATTTGTTAATTTTAATGCATTGTGGGAGAATATGACGTCATGAATAATTGCGAAAATGGCGGCGACAACCCACGAAGGTAATACGATTAAATTGTTACGAACTATATAGTTTTGTACAGTAAAGTAAATGTAAATGTTAGAATTACATTTATTTGTGAGATTATCTAACATTGTGTTTTTATAGTAATGACTCGCGCCCCAGTTCAGTCGAATAAAATAAATCATACACATACCAGACTGAGACTCAGACTGAGACGTCACTACGCTACCCGATGCCCGATCGTTAACAAACTTACTCGATCTAAACACAAACACTAATACAAAACATTGTCACTTAACCTCACTAACAGAGAATACTGACTTCCACTTCTTGGTTACTAATTATCAAACTTACTAAATCAACTAAATTTTACAGTAACAGTTTACTAGTAATACGTTATAGTCTTCTTCTACCTTTCTTTCAGCTCCCTGTGGAGCAGGATGCATAGTCATAGTAGTGATAGTGATAGTACCCATCTGATCATGATCATATATATATATTAGTCATAGGTCTTCAACAAACACTTTCCAAGTCGTTCTGTTTTCTTTTATTATCGTTCCATGTCTTCCCCACCATCTTCATCTCTGCTTCTATCTCAACTATCTGTCTTCTCCAAGAATTCCTTGGTCTTCCTCTTTGTCTTTTTCATTTCCTTAGGTAGGGATTCCAAAGAAAAGAGCCTACTGTTGTGTATTATACTGTATTACTCTCACTCAGTTGGCTTCTGCAGTGTGTGTCCTCCAGTGCCATCATCTTCGCTGTATCTCTTTATCCACTGGTATTTGACTGGTACATTTCCATAATTCTATGTTAGGGATTTATTACTTTATTCTGAAATCTGGACAACATACTCAAATCACGAAAAAGACTAAATGATAAAATGAAAATGTCTTCCACATGTGATGTCTCCGCAGAATAATGCACATCAAATGGCAGGACAAAATAACCAACTTAACTGTCTTTGTCCTGCAACGTGCTAAGACCCCAACAATCATATCGATGTTCAGATGTCGAAGACTAAGATGACTGGGGCATGTCCAGCAAATAGAAGAAAAACGCATCCCAAAGCAAATACTGTATTGTGAACTAATACACTAAAAAAGACAAATCGGCAGACCTAAACTACGATATAGAGATATCTGTAAATCATCTCTGAATGACTTCTCCATCTGTGAAAATGACTGGGAACATCTGGCAAGTCACAAGTGATCGCACATCATAGAGAGCATGTATAAGGAATAGTATAACATCATTTGAGACCGTGCTAAGGCAACACTTAGAAGAGAAAAGACTCATGAAAAAGTCCCTGTGGATCAGTGGGCCTGACTTGTTCATTCTGTGGCTGTGTGTGTTTGTCAAACATTGGTAGAATTAGCCACGAGAGAAGCTGTTTGACAAAAACAAAAAAAATACACAATAGCCTCAACTAGGCCATCTTCAAGATGAAAAGGGCCATATGTATATACTTACACATTAAATTTCATAAGTTTTAAATAAATTATATTGACATACTCTGACTCTTCTTCATCTGACTGACTACTCACTCAGCACTCATTCATACTAACTTAGAGTAAACTGTAAACTAACAATGACTACACGCTTTACTATTTACCGTAGCTTAAGGTGTATTACTCAAGAGTAGAATGAAAAGAAACTATAAACAGAAACTGATGATTATCAATGTCTTCTACTTAAACTTATTATTAACTTATTAAGTCTAAACACATTATATCAAATATGTGTCATATATGTATGATGAATAATGATGGTGTCACACTATCCATGGCACAGTTGAGACCTGAACAAAGAATTTGGAACAACAAATCTTCTTATTCATAGTTATTGTACTAGTCACTTTACCACCATTTCTATGTCTGTGTTCTGTATAATTATTATATTCATCTGAGGAATAGAAACCATGTGCCATCTATCTTCTATGCCTCGCTCTCAATTTTCTTGTCAACTGTCTACAATTAAATGGCCTCTGTGATATTAAATTGTCCAAAATGAAATGGGCTCCGTGATATTAAATACATTTTCCTCTGTGTTCCTCTGATTCATTTTATGGCAAAATTAATTCACTGAAATGTTCATAACTTTTTTTCTAATTGTTGCACAGACATCAAGAAGATTTGATTGAATTTATAATTGTAAAGGCTATCTAACTATCACATGTTAAATTTTAAGCGACTTTTAAATACATTATAAAAGTACTTACATAAGCTAAATAATGACATAATAGTAAAAATATTCAGATGACTTAATAGTGTAATTAATTGCTTACATACTTATATGATGAATAGATCATATTAAAATTACCACACATATATAAAAATTGACACTGAGTGTAAATATCCATACTATTTAGCTCATAGATGGTGGCAGGGTGGGTTCAACTGCCCTGGTAGGCACTGACCCTATGAGAAAGAACAAAAGCTACATTAAACTAAGATTCAGCCTGCCAAAGACAGGAGTGTGTCAGCCACAGCACAGATTTAGAGGAAAACTCGGGACACATATGAGTACCAACCAATTCATCTTATTTCATGAAGTTGCTCCTACACCTCCATCATGAAAACAGAGTCAAATTTGCATAATCAAAGGACTTAACGCTGAAGAAGAAACACACATTTAAAAAACAAATTGATTTATTGACTCTAAATCCAATGACGCTCCGTGGCGCAAGGTGCAAGCCATTATTAATCATAATCATTTTCATAATTAATGGCGATCATTTAAATTTCAATGGTGGCTAATTTGGCAAACAGGTGACCTAGACATTTATCACACTTGTGTAAAAATGGATGCTGTGTCTAAAAATCTGGAAAGTTTGATATGTAGTTACCTTCAGTTGGTAACAAAATGCAGAAAACTCTAATCGAGCAGAAAAATCTGTTTCAAAAAGACTGTTGTGTGGTCACAGTTTCTATTAATAAAATGGAGGATGAACCTATTCTTGATTGATAAAAACACATTTGGTACCTTATAGTCACATGATACCCACTGTAACCATAGATAACATAGATTCACCGTTTAGCCTGTTCGCTTAGAGTGGGGTCATATTTATAATTGCCTGGCAACTCATATAAACTTGGATGAAAAATGGCACTGTTAAATATTGATGTCTCTAATTACAGTCCTAGAATGTTTTATTTTTTCTGGCTGGTTTAAGTTAAAATTCCTAAGAAAAAATAACACCACATGAAATCACTTCCTTAAGTTTTAAAAGACAGTATTGTTTGATATGGTTTGCATACAAGAAAATCTCAGTAATCACTTCATTATTTATCTGCCCAGATTTCATTGCATTCAGGCAGCCCCATATCCACTCAACTGTCTCAGTGTTTCTCAAAGCCAAAGATGTGTTACTTGTAGACAAAACCTGTTCTCCAACAGAGCATACATATTCAACGAGATTCCTTGTTTCCGCCTAACCTCATCAATCTCTTGATGTAAATATCCCATTTCCACCCTTTCTTCTTCATAGGCTTTTCAGTTGAATATACAGAGGAAGAGATAATAAGTTGTTAAATGTTAATACATGTTTTCACATACCATCATTACCAAAATAGAATTGATATACAGGGTGTTTATAAAGTCTCACTACACTTGGTATCTAGGTCAATTTGAAAAAAAAAATGTTTATGACGTCATCACAATATGTGCTCCCACTGTCAATGAAATTTGTTGAATAAGTTTATTGCTACTGGAAATGTGGAAGATGCTCCACGATCTGGTAGGCCTGCTGTGAATGATGAAATATGTTTAGATATCCAAGACAGAATCCTTAAAAGTCCAGACAAGTCATTAAGAAAACTGTCGCAACAAGTGAACTTACCATTGAGCACATATTGTGATGACGTCATAAACATTTTTTTCAAATTGACCTAGATACCAAGTGTAGTGAGACTTTATAAACACCCTATAGTACCAAAAACAATCATCCCTGTGTGAATTGGGCTTTGTCACATGCATCTATGGTGTAGTTCTAGGTTGGATGCAGACGTAAAAACTCAAGAATATTAGTATTTGATGCGTTTAATTTATTTGTAATGCAACTGTATTGTTTAATTTTCTTCAGAAATCGAAGAAACTGTTCGTAATCTGCAAGCAAAGAAGCAGAAGCTCATAAGCAAAGACTCTGAAGATGAGCGGGTTGGACTTGGTGCTGAAGGGCATTTTGACAGAGACATTTATGGAAGTAGTCGTTATGATGGTGGTTATGTCACATCTATTGCAGCCAATGATGAACCAGATGTAAGTATTTTGCTATTTATTTATATATAAAAGAAGTTAAATTAAAAGAGTCATTTCTCACTATTGTGTGTGACATGTTCACAATCTTTTTGTCCTTGGCAGTGGGCAAACAAAGTAGTCACTTCTGTCTTTGTTTAAACCAACTTTGATGATTCTGCATGTGAATTTAGTCTACAGGCTCTTGTTCTGTTCTGATATACTGATCCCAATTTGAGCAGCCAGCTATAAGGCGCTGACAGACCAAGTGCTGTTTATTGCCTTGATCCTTACAGATTTTCTATCAGTTGCCTGTCTTTTGAACTGTACATTAATGCAGATTCCTTTATACCATTTGAACATCATAATTTGTCGTTTCTTAGAGTGAAGATTTGCTTTTTTGCAAATTCTGTTTCTTTTGAAGCTTTTATGTTTTTTTTTGAAAAATAAAGATTTAATTTCACTGCTTTAGACTGTAAAGTTTTGTTCTATAATGATTCCCTTTAATACTTTACTTTGTACATCTTGTACAAGTCCATGTCAATAGGAGTGAGAAAGAGAGTTAATTTTGACCTAAAGAACTGAATCATGGACAGTAGACAAATGAAATTACGATCAGAGATAGGATTTCTCAGAAGAATGTTGAAAGTTCCCTGGACAGCTAAAAAGACCAACGAGCACATTCTCAAGGAGGCAAATACAACAAGGGAGCTAACATAAGAAAGAAACAATTCACTTTTTTTGGGCACATCATGAGGAGGGAAGTTTGAGTACTTGGTTACAACTGGCATACAGTAAATAAAATACAGTGGAGATATTGCGAATGACAAAGAGAGAAGATACTAAGATAGCTTGGTGTCATGGCATGGAAAATAGTAAACAACAGAATTAAAACAATTAACTGTGGATAGAAAATTGTGGAAAGACATTATGATTTGTAAAATTTACGTTATTGATAAAATAAATATCTTGGTTATTGTGTTAGACATCTGTTAAAAGGGCATTCAATCATTTTGGCATATTCATCTCTCTCTCTCTTTCTGTGTATGTGCACGTGAATTTAAAAAAAAAAAAAGTACATTCCTTTGGTTAATATTAAAACGGAATAAAAAGTTGTTTTTTTTTACTATTCAGGATGATGATGATGTCACACAAGTGTATCCGAAAAAGTCCAGCTACACAGCACCTCTTAACCTGCTTCATGAGACATCAAATGATCAGGTATGTTTCACTCATGTTTTTGATATGTCTCATGTTTTTGATATATCTGAGTCATCTTCTTCTTCTTCTACCATTTTAGCTCCCAGTGGAGCATAGGTCTTCAACAAACATTTTCCAAGTCATTCTGTTTTTTACCATTCTTTTAAGATCATTCCATGTCTTCCCCATCATCTTCATCTCTGCTTCTATCTGCCTTCTCCAAGAATTCCTTGGTCTTCCTCTTTATCTTTTCCCCTAGGGATTCCAAAAAGGGCCTGTTGTGTAATACTCTCAATTATCTTCCGTAGTGTATGTCCTATCCATCGTCTTCACTGTATCCACTGGTATTTGACTGGTACATTTCCATAATTCTATGTTAGTGATTTTGTCCTGCCATTTCCATCCTTTTATTCTGCGTAAGCATCCATTAATGAAAGTCTGTATCTTCGGGATTGTCAATTTTGTTGTTCTCCATGTTTCACAGCCATATAATAGGACCGACTTAACATATGAGTTGAAAATTTTTATTTTTGTATTTAACCTAATTTCTTTGGATTTCTATATGTTTCCCAGTGCAATGAAAGCTCCTCTTGCTTTTGATATCCTTATTTTGGTATCATTTTCTGCTCCTCCCTCTTTATCTATATTGCTGCCCAGATATATGTAAGATTGTACACCTAGCAGAGGTATTTCTCCTAGTTTTATTTGGTTATTGCCAACTGTGTTAATTCTCATAATGTTGGTCTTATCTCTATTAATCTTCAGTCCTAGCTGTTGTGATCTCTCATCAAGTATGCTCATTTTATCCTGCATCTGTTGATGGCTGTGTGATAGGAGAGCTATGTCATCAGCAAAGTCTAAATCATCAAGTTGTTTGGTCAATGACCACTGGATCCCATTTCTGTTGTTTTGAGTTATTTTCATAATCCAATCCATGGCCAGTAGAAAGAGAAATGCTATGGCCAGTAGAAAGAGAAATCGAGACAGAAGGCATCCCTGCCTTACTCCTGTTCTTATTTCAAATGCTTCTGTAAGCTGTCCTTCATGCACCACACTACATTTCATTCCTTCATACATTATTTTTATCAGGTTAATAAACTTTATCGGGATTCCGTAATGACTCAGCAACTTCCAAAGCATTCTTCTGTCTAAATTATCAAATGCCTTTTCGTAATCTATGAATCCAATATAAAGTGGGGATTTTAGTTCTAAACTTTGCTCAACTATTGTACATAGAGTAGTTATTTGATCAGCACATGATCTGTTCTTCCTAAAACCTGCTTGTTCATCTCTCAAATGTTTCTCTATGGCCTTCTTTTAATCTCTCCAGAATGATCTGGCACTGATAGTAGCATAATTCCCCTATAATTTGTGCACTCCTGTAAACTTCCTTTCTTTGGTAGTTTAATCATATAACCTTCTTTCCAGTCTTTAGGTATTTCTTCCCTCTCCCAAATTTTATCTAGTAGATTATGTAACATCTTGGTAGAGGTGTTAATATCTGCTTTGATGGCTTCCGAAGGAATTTCATCTGGTCCTGTGGCTTTACCATTTTTTAATAGTTTGATGGCTTTCATTATTTCTTCTTTACTTGGTTTTCCACAGTTAACATGTAACTCTTCTTCTGCTGGTAATATATCTGGAGGATTATTTGAGCAGGGTCTGTTCAAAATGCTCTTCCCATCTCTCCATTTGTTCCCTTATATTACTAAGCAGATTTCCTTTCTTATCTTTAATAAAGGCATTGATCTGTTTGTATTTTCCACTTAATTTCTTTGTGCCGTTGTACAGTTCTTCCATATTCCCTTTATTTGCTGCCTCTTCTGCCTCTTTAGCTAGTTCATCTATATATTTCCTCTTATCGCTTTTAATGCATCTTCTCACTTCTTTGTTCACCTCTGTGTAAGCTTCCTGTGTCTTGGCTTTATTACTTCTCGTTTTGCTTTTATTTATGTCTGCTTTCTTGTTCTTTCTTTCTTTAATTTTATCCAGGGTCTCTGCTGTCATCCATGCCTTATTCTGGCGTTCTCTTTTCCACAGTGTTTCTTCGCATGTCACTTTCCAAATATCCTTTACCTGTTTCCAATGATCTTCTATATTTATTGTATTTTCTAGTTGTTGGAGGACTTGGTATTTGTTTGATATTGTGACTGCAAATTTATCTTTAATTCCTTGTTCTTTGAGAAACCCTACATTGAAATACTTTCTACCCTTATTCGCTGTAGTATACCTTTTTAATTTAATTTTAAGTTTGGCTATCAGAAGATGATGATCAGAAGCTACATCTGCCCCTCTATATACTTTTACATCCTGTGAGGATGACTTAAACTTATTATTAATACATATGTGATCAATTTGATTTTCCGTTCTATGATCTGGTGACACCCATGTAGCTTTGTGTATTCTTTTATGTTGGAATATTGTTCCTGCTAGGCTCATTTGATTAAGGGCACAGAAATTCACAAATAACTCTCCATTCTCGTTTATATCTCCAAGTCCATGTTTTCACATTATCTCTTCAAAGCCTCTGTTGTCTGATCCTACTTTAGCATTTAGGTCTCCCATCAAGATTATAATATCCTTGGCTCGTCTTGCATCCATCTGATATTGTATCTGTTTATAGAAATCATCTTTAACTAGATGACTTGAGAACAACCCTGGACCAACTATGCAATAACTTCCAGAGAGTAGTCATTCAGTGGATACCATCACACTGTAATATACACACGGGAACGAACACACAGACAAATTAGCTAAAGAGGGAGGGAGATTACCACAAGAGAACTAATGGGCTCAGTTATGATGAAATCAAATCCATCCTCAAGGGTCAGTTCCATGAAAAATGGAAATGAGAACACCCAAAGCATAACGAGAGTGACAGATACCACCATCAAGGAGGGATCAAGTCATCATACTTCGTCTACGCACTGGCCACAATAGAATGAGAAATCACATGTTCACCAAATTCAAAATAGGTACAACCAGCCTATGCCACTGTACACTGGACAATATGACTACAAAACATGTTCTACAGGATTGCTCCCATTACACAGATATGAGAAGAGCAATGTGGTCCACGCCCACCTCCCTGGAAGAAAAACTAATTGGGCAATTGATTCGCTTAAACAGACAGCTGACTTCATGAGAGAGTCTGGAATCCTACTCTTATTGAGTCTTGATCGCAGAGAGAGAGAGAGAGAGATCTTTCACTAAATCATCCTTATCGTTGGTTGGTGCATAGCATTGGATAATGTGTAATTTTATTTTGGTTTTGGTTTTAAATGTTGCTCTCATTAGTCTTGGTCCTACTGCTTCCCATTCTATTAGTGTCTTCTGTGCATTCCTTGATAGCATTATAGCTACCCCTTCACTATGTTGTGCTCCAGGTTCCTGGTGTCCTGATGATAAAATCATCTCTCCTGTATTTAGTTTTATTTTACCCATTCCTAGCCATCTTGTTTCACACATTCCCAGAATATCTATCTTGTAGTTTGTCATTTCTGCTGCTACCTGAGCAGCTTTTCCCTGTTCGTTTAGGGTACGTACATTCCAGGTGCCAATTCTTGAGGATTTCCTGGTAGACAAAGGGTGATTCGGCAACCCGGACTCCTTACGGCTTTCTCCGGCTTGCGTCATACGTCTCTTAGAAAGCCCTTATCTTTCCTGGATGGCGGATATTTACTTTTTCTTTCTTTGACTTGTCTATGTTTGTGAAGTTTTTTCGGCTTATTTTTTTTTTTTACAGTATGGGATAGCCAGTCCCATGCCTAACCCTCCTTTCTCGCCTCTTATGAACATGCCTGGTAGGGTACAGCGTCACTATTCTTAACCCCCCTTTTGGGCCCCGGCAGCGCACGGACAATATCTGAGTCATGTTTAATCCATATTTGTGAGTCAAATGATCTATGTTTGTGGGTCAAATAATGAAGTATTTGTGACCGAAATAATCCAGTATGAGTAAGAGGTAGTCCATTTTGCCAGAGTGAAATAATCAGTGTTATAGTCAAAATCTGATGTGTTTGACTAAAATAATCAGCACTGCTATGTTCATATGAACAATTATGGTGTGTGCTTTTATACTTTGTTATGTAATTATTAATTTGTTTCTTTAGGACTATGACCCAATGGCGGAGCACAGGATTCCTAAAATTGCTGACAGAGAGGATGATTACAAAGCCATACGAAGAACAATGATTATTTCACCAGAGAGATATGATCCCTTTGCTCAAGGTAGTGCAATCTTTTACACATTAGTGCAGTCATTGCTTAAATTCAGTTTACAGTAAGAATGTCATTTAGGTAGAATTTTCATAGATATATAGTAATTTTGTCTTGTCTTTAAATATCACCATGGTACTGAAAGTTAAGGAAAGGAAACTAGAGAAATGGACCATAACAAAATATTGGTATAGAGCAAGGAAGGGAAAAAAACATAATAATTTTTTATGATGTAACAGATTTCACTGTAAAGTAATATTTGTTAAACTTGTATAAACAAACTACTAGCTAATACAGGTTTTTGTTTTCATTAACCCTAGATTACGATACCATAGTAAAATATACCACATCAGAACACGAATTCCTCAAAATTTGACATTTTTCCATGCTCAAACATCCCCCCCCCCCTGTACCTACTAATTAACACTCCCAGTGACCCCTGAGTGTTTCATTTGTTTCCATTGCTGTTGGATTAAAATAAAAATTTTAATTTTTTTTTTTTTTTTTGAGATCGTGAGATACATCATTTAATGTAAAAAAAAATCACCAATTTTTGAAATTGACTGTTTGTCCTGTTTTGTTGTGACCAGGGAAACTTCCACGGCCTTTAGCAGACATCAAATGACCCTTTGTGACTCGGAAAACAATGAATAATACTATACTGACAGACTTACAGCAACTGTAACGATAGACATTGTAACACTTCTGGCCCATGAGGTGAAACTCAGGTTATAAATGAACCTGAGCCAGGAATTTCAAGTCCCCATGTTTTGCCAGTATGAACACAGGAGTGTGTCAAAAGTTAAGAGAAATCACTATTTTTAGAGCACCTAATGTTACATCTAAGTGGTATTAATTTTTACTATGGTATCGTAATTGGGAGAGTTACAGATAGGTATCACAATCTAGGGTTAAGTAGTCACAAATTGCTCACGTTTACCTGTAAGCATTATAAGTTTTTAGTGCATTTGTAAAATATGGGAATAATATTACATCTGGAGTACAGGACCATGGAAATAACTAAATCAGTATGTGACTAGTACACATTTCTGGATATATTACAAGTGATATTTTGCACCAAATTTCAGTAGTTATTTTGTTGAGCACACACAAAATAGAACAGTTAAGTTATTTTCTAAGCACATGTAAAATGGATATTTTGTTGAGTACTATATAATTAGTAATTCTTCTGATGCCCAGAAATTCAATAGTTGTTTTAATGATTTACGTGGGTCTTGTAATGTTAATATACAATGCGGTGGAAATGTGTTTTAGGCCAGTCAGAAGTTGTAGAAATAGTACATTTTTTAATATTAAATGTGTGTTTCATTTATTTTAAATACAAGAAGCACGGCCATAAATGATGATCCATTAATGTAAATAGCTGGTAGTATTCTTAACAGTTGAAAATTCAATATATTTACATAAACTAACTGAAATAGTGATGATGAAAACATACAATTTAGGAAAAGAGGCAAAATACTAGGACAATAGACATGATAGTCTATGAAATTATAATTCTTATTCTCTCTCTCTCTCTCAAAAAAGAAGGAAATACAATATCAAAATAATTTGGTACATATTTCAGCATCAGTAGGGACTTCATTAGACGAGACATATTTCCACAGTATAGAATGTTCTGCTCACCAATTTAAGAAAATGATAGTCATCCTATAATATATATATCAATGCCTTTGAAAGTTAGGAGAAATCTTTAGTGGTATAGAGTACTAACGCCCTTGCTTAAAAGTGAATCTTGGACAGTTGTGAACAGTTATGATTGTTACAGCAGAAGCCAGTGTAAGCAATAAATCTTGTTGCAAAAATAAAGCAATAATAATTTTTTTTTTTCAAAATAAGTTCATGTATTTTTTTATTTATGTTGTAGTATATTGCAGATGAAAACGTTCAGCATACATTAAGCAAGGAGTCGGAGAAGGCTGTGCTCTGTCGCCGGATTTGTTTTCACTGTACAGTGAAAATATTATGTGATCAATTGTAGATATAAATGGAATTGAAGTCAAAGGTCACAACATAAACAATTTGCGATATATGCGGATGACACAGTTTTAATAGCAGAGACAGAGAATGAACTACAAGAAATGTATTTCTTTTTTTAAAGAAAAGAAATTCTTTTTTTAGTAAACAGAATAAATATGAAACAAGTGCAATGCGTCAAATACTTGGGCACAACAATAACACGAGATGGAAGATGTACCACAGAAATCGAAAGCAGAATAGCTCAGGCCAAAATAGCATTTCAGAAAATGAAATACATCTTATGCAACAAATTTATGTCGATACCATGGAAGCGAATCGTGGACAGTAAACAAATGAAAAGACGATTAGAGGCCACAGAGATGGGAATTCTCAGAAGAATATTGAAAGTTCCCCGGACAGCTAATAAGACCAGCGAGGAAATTCTCAAAGAGGCTAACACAAAAAGTGAGCTCATAAGAAACATCAGAAAAAAAAGTCAACATTTTTTGGGCACATCTTGAGAAGAGGAATGTTGGAATACTTGGTTACAACTGGCAAAATACAGGAAAAGAGAGATAGCAAACGACAAAGAGAGAAATACTTGATAACTTAGTGTCATGGCATGAAAAACAGTCAACAACAGAATTGATACGATGCACATTGGATAGAATGTTGTGGATGGAAGTGATCACCTATGCCAACCGGTATGACACATGATGATGGTGATAAATTATAGACGCTTCTGGGACAGGGAGTTGGTGATCTTCTGTGAATGTCTTCATAAGTTGATGGTATTGAAGTTGAGCAATAACATTGAAGCAGATTAGGAAGTTTGATGGCCATTTTAAAACCAGAAAGAAAAGTTGATCAACTCCCTGCACAACAAGAAATGGTAATTAACCGGGCTGGAACAGTTTTGAGGTCATCTTTGTTGTCACTTGTGTTCATATGACAAACTTGGCAGATATTTTCCAAACGAATAAACACATTTAGGGAGAGTTATAGTAAATAAAAAATAGTTTAATAGACAAGTTCATCAAGGAAATGAAAAATCCTTTGGTAGATCACTATAAAAAAATGTTATTTGTGAATTGCTCAGTTATAGCATAAAGGATTGCACATGTAAAGCAGTCAGCAGCTATTCAGTAATTTTGGCTTTTGTCTCATTTATACATGAGTTGATGGGAACTAATTTGTTAAGATCAGCTTTGACTGCTTTATATTGTTAATTTTTAAAACTTGTTTTTCTTTTATGTTGTTCAGTCCCTCTTTCTCTTTTAAGTCCTCATGTTATTGTTTGTCATTTGTTGTAATAATTGTAAATATGATGTTGACTTCCTGACACCAACCAAAAAACAACTCTAATACAAGTCAAACCTTTCCTTCCTAGCTGTGTTCAAATGCTGATGCCGACAAGTGATCTACAGAATGCTCAACATAACTTCGTGGTTCATGGGTTTAGGTCAACTGATCTTCATTATTATTTGTGTGCTATTGTGAGGGTGTGATTCAGAGAATCTTAATTTATAGAACCTTAATCAGAACCTTCTGATTCTGAACTATAAATGAAAGGATTGATAAAGCTCTGAAGTAAAGTTTTAATTACAAGCATAGTATTTATACATTATAGCTGAGACAGATCAATAAATTTAGGGGAATTCTCGAAGGTGTGATCGTTTTAAAAACATATGTTGTGTGTGCATTGTTTAGTCTCTTTTATCAGTCCTGTCAACACTGAACTAATGAAAGACTAATTCTAGGGATGCTGGCTCATATGTTTACAGCCCTGTCCATCGCAGAGTTCTACAGACAGAAAGCGTACGTATGCGTAAGACAAATAGCACATGGTTTGTTTAGCTTTGGCAAACATTAAAATTTTGTAAATTTAATTGTACATTTCAGTTACTTTTTAAAATTATTATTATTATTATTATTTATTTATTTTTTTTTGGTGGTACAATTTTGCTACCATGCCTTAGTGTGATTTATCTGATTTCATTAGTGACACATCACAATAATGTCTGCCAAAGCTTGCATCGAGGAAAAGTTTGTATCATCAAAGATCTGTTCATATGGCTCTGAGATGTATAACTTTTCCTATCTGGAAAACTTGTGCCTATTTCTTACCTATGTCCTTCATGTCATTTCATCATTTCTTTCAGTTACATCATTATGCTTATAAGAGATGACATCAGATGGTGTCTTAATATTTTTTTTGGATATCATTGATGTCATTTCAATGTATAAGCATAAACATTTGTTCACTTTTTTCATGATATCGCATAGTACATTATAAAATCTTCTCTTATAACCATCACTCGTTTCTCACCATCTTTGGGCACATGTTTTCTAGGATTTGAAATGGATCTGAGACATTTAGACTAAAAGTTTGCCATGAACATTTTTATTTCAGTCTAATTCGTTAACACCAGGTATTGACCTACTGGATTAATGAGTATCAAAGCAGTCAGATCCATTTCTTTCTTAAATCTGTAGAAGATCCAGAGATAATGTTGATTAAAATCATTATAACTAATCTGGTTTGGGTCACGGCACTGTCGTGACTTCTCTGCTTTCTATTTGTAGGAGGAAAAACACCAGATCTGTCACGTGTTGGAAGAACATACCAAGATGTCATGGCAGAGAGAGCTCTCAACAAGGAGCAGGTCAGTCTAAAATGTAGACATGAAAACCATATATTTCTTTGGTATGGAAAATTCTCTAACCTCATAATGTGATCGTGTGACTCATCCATGTAGGATAATGGGAGGAGTAGAGGAAGAAATGACGATCTTCGGAGGATGAATAAAAGAGTGATGCGGTGACGATGTGAGGTAGGATAGTTTTAGGCGGCGTAGAATTTAAGGAAGTCTTGAGGATTGGCAATGAGACGTTAAGTCTACCGAACTCGGACGCTGTGTAGTAATCAACTTTAAGATTGCAAGGGAAATACGTACAGGTGTTCAGCCTGAGCGTAGAAATGACAGACAAAGTTGCGTAACGCAACGACGCTTGACGCTGGACCCCGTCGAACAGGTGTTGGCACGAGATAGCTATAATACGAATAGCCCAGAAACATCCTTTGAAGGGCTGATTCTTGTGTCGGCAGACGACTTTGAAGTACATATAGACAGTCTGAGATGAAGGGATTCTGACGAACAAATAGCCGCATGTAATCAAAGGGCAAATGAAAGTTTTAGTTGTTAGGGAACAATACTTAGGAAGATTGACAGGTCGACAGGATGCTTAAAGCAATAAGACCATGGACATAATTAAAAAGGCGGAGCTAACGAAATAGTGACGGCAGGCGGACGAAAGATAAGCCGTATCTAGACTAGATTCCCAGGATGCTTTGGCCAGGCGGGGGTGGCCAAATGGACACACTCAAGGTAGAGAGACAAGAAGATACAGAACACATGAGACGACAGGACAGAGGCAGAGAAACTTAGATGTTAGCTTAATAGAAACAGAACAGAACACACAGAAGAGAACTTGGATTTAGATAAAGAGAACTTAGACTTTGGACGCAGCACTTAAAGGAACATTTAGATTATAAGAGGACAATATAGTTTGTTCATTGTACAAAACCGATCAGATGAGCAGGAGATAGTAGTAAACCTGCCTGGAGTTAGAGTAGAGAAATCAAGAGTTTGACTAATAGGGTTCGCACAGAGATTTGTGTGGTTTAGGTTTAGAAGTAAGTACCTCAAGGTCTATAAGATTGAGAGTTAACTTATATACGATCACGAGCATTACTTCTGAATATACATCACCGATCGGCTCAACACAGTAACAATAAAGGAACATTTATATTATAAGAGGACAGTATAGTTTGTTAATTGTACGGAACCAGTGTTAACTGTTGTTAAAGTTTTGATGTGGATGTCAACAATAAAGACTATATTATATTTGTTCGAAAACTATAATGACGAGTTATGTGTTTCTATATACATAAATATGTTATGAAGTAGAAGATAGCAAGAAATGACAAGAACAAATACCACAAACAAATAGCAAGACAAGAGTACAGAAAATAGATCAACAAGGTAGTAAAACAACAGATTCTGTCACAATAATACATATTGTATACTATTGAGTATTTGAGATATTGTTAACATATTTTCTTCTTGTTATTATTTGTTTACCTTGTGTGATTCACAATATAGGATCAGTTCATGACTTACAGGAAGATGGTGACCATACTCGCAAACTTTTAGATTTAGAGAGTGCCATCACTTCAACCATTATTCGGTGTTTTGACAGTTTAGATATGTTTTTATTATTTTTTTACAAGTAAATTGAAGTTGGAAATGACTGTGTGGGCTCTCTCTTTTCAGTGAAGTCATTTTAAATTGTCGCCTACAGAGCCGACTTGGCTTGCAATGGACTTTGCTAACACCATGACCAACAGTACAATATGGCTGCATGTTGCCCTGTTTTTGCAGAGGCTAATGTAGTCGCTTAAACTGTTTTGTTTGTTTTCATGTATGTTTTTGAAGAAACTTGAGTGAGATAGTAACTGTGATATCAGTCTTATTCTACCCATTTATTCGATGGAAGTCATTTGGAATCATCGCCTGTGCCGCCAATTAGGCCTTCATGGTAATCGATCTTGTCAACAATTTTTGCCAACCTACTTTGGCGGGAGTTGTGAGATGAGTTGAGCAGAAATATTTTAGTTTATTTTGCTTTGTTGTGCTTTCTGTGTGGGTTTTTACTACATTATTTTTGTTATGGTCTAGGCTGCCCTTCGGCTACAGATGCAAGAGAAGGCTAAAGCAGGTGATCTGAGAGTTATAAATGGGTCAGAAGCACAGAAGCAACCAGCTAAACGTCGTCGTTGGGACCAAGCTGGTGAAGAAACGGCTGCCAGTGCCAAAAAGAAATCTTCTTGGGATGCAGCTGAAGCTTCAACACCATCAAATAGCAGATGGGATGAAACACCTGGACGAGCAAAAGGTACATTTTGACAAATATATAATTAGAAGAGAATTTAAAAATATAACTGCCATAATGAAATAAGGAGCCTTGGTGGCTGAGTGATTACTGTATTTGATTTTTTGTTCAGAAGAGTCAGGGTTAATTTTCCCGAAGGTGTGGGTATTTTATCAAACTGACATAGCTTTGGAGTCTACCCAACATCTAAAAATAGGTACCCTATATTTTCTAGGAAGTAAAAATGATCTGGTGTTATGACCACATCACCCAAAAATATGCTGTTTGTCTTAGAAAAATATTGTCACTGACACCTTATTCCACGTATGGCTAGCAAGACACGGAGAACATTTTTTAGAATTCTTATTTATTATAATGACAAGCATAACAGCATTTATGATTACAGCTTTAATTTTTAGATTCTTTGTACAAGTACATGAGACTACACACCATACAGAAATTGCATTTATTATAGACCACTACAGAATGAGGCAACTGTAGTAAATAAAACTTGTGTATTTAGGTAAATGTAAATGCATTGTTGGTTACATTTGATATATATTTTACAATTTTGCTTCTAAACAAATATAATTATAAATTGTATAATTGTTGTGTTTAATATGAAATTTACAGATCAATTAAAGTCGAATTCATTCTTTTAGATTCTAAAGTTTTAGTGTATTGTGGTGGACATTTATGTCAATAAATATGGGAGGTACTTGTCTCTGGTCCAAGAAAATTGTATAGCCTCAGGAAGCAGTCTTACCTTCCAAAGGGATCCAGGAAGCAGTCTTATCTTCCATAGGGATCCAGGAAGCAGTCTTATCTTCCATAGGGATCCTTTTCAAATGTTTCTGTTTGTTATCTTGTCATACACACAAGATTCTTGGATTAATCTCTTTTATAAATGATTGTCATCGTGTACTCATAGTTACTGTGCTGTTAAATATTAATGAAATGATTTAATTTTAATTTAGGTGCTGAAACCCCAGGTGCAACACCCAGTACTCGAGCATGGGAATCAACCCCAGGCCATGCCACACCAGGGGCAGTTACCCCTGGTAGGGGGGGAGAAGAAACTCCAGGTCACAAAGCTACTCCTAGTGCAAGGAAAAACAGATGGGATGAAACCCCAAAGACTGAAAGAGGTATTGTTTGTCAAACGTTCTGCCAAATAAGATGTGCTAATTAAATGAGATAAAAGAAAGTATTGTTAGTTCTGACACTATCAACTTCTCTATTTTGTACTGTTTATAATCTACACTAGTATAGATTTCTTTCATATAGTTCACATGTTTGTAACATGTAATATTGTCAAATTTGTAGTATGTTGCTTGTAGTATTTTATTAAATAAATATCTTCCCTCCCTTCAGTTTCTGCTAATGTAAATTATTTTTTGTGAGAGTGACTGTAATAGAATAAAATAACACACTTTGTTAAAAAAAGAAAAACTTTGAGCTAAATTTTTATAAAATGTTATAAATATTCAGATGGGAAATGTACTTGAGTTACAGTGAGCTTTATCTGTTGTGGTTGGTTGTTGGGTCTTTCTTGAGTGTATTTTGTGATCGTTCTTGTTACAGACACACCTGGTCACAACAGTGGTTGGGCAGAAACACCAAAAACAGACCGTGGTGGTGACCTTATTGAAAGTACACCCACACCTGGTGCTAGCAAGCGCCGCTCAAGGTGGGATGAGACTCCTCTTGCCACACCTTCAGCAATGACACCAAGCATGACTCCTGGACAGATGACACCCAGTGCAACACCAGGTGGGATGACCCCTCAAGGATTGACTCCAGGTGGGATGACACCAAGCATGACTCCGAGTGGTATAACTCCCACTGGAGCGAAGGCTATGGGCATGGCAACACCCACACCAGGACATCTGTTACATATGACACCAGAGCAACGTCAAGCTTGGTCATGGCAGAAAGAAATTGATGAGAGAAATCGACCACTTTCAGATGATGATCTTGAGAGCATGTTTCCTCCTGGCTACAAAGTAAGTCGTTTTGCAAACACAGGAGAGTTTATTATTTTGTATTTCACTCCTTGAGTGTTCTGATTATCTTGTCCTTGTTTTAAATTTAACGGTCTAGAAATGTAAGTTTATGTTTTCTTCTTTCTCACAATATATGTCCCGTCTTATAGCGATATAATAAGGCATAATGGGAAGTGAACTGTATGTGTTTTTGAGATAGGGTCAGCTGTTGACTGACTTTCTTTTTAATTGTTGCATTTACTTTAGTTTAACTTCTTGATATGTCTTTAAATATTAACTGGAAAGTGTTAAAATAAAGCAGAGTATAGTAGGCTGTAAGATTTTCCAGAGTCACTTATTATGATTCTAGCAACAGCTTAAAGTGAGTTTTTTAGATCCATATGCCAGAAATGTCAGCAAAAACACTTGATTTAAATAAATAAAAATATAACATATCTAATTTATTTAATATCGCTTTTATTAAACTGCTTTATACTTTTCTAATTTATGTAAATGTTCTTGAATATATGTGATTTTTTTTACATTGACTTTCTTGTGAGTTATCAACACTTGAATATTTCAACAGGTTCTGCCACCACCAGCTGGGTATATACCTATCCGCACACCTAACCGCAAACTTCTGGCTACTCCAACTCCAATAGCAGGTACTCCTATGGGATTCCGCATGCAGACACCTGACAACAAAAGCAGTAAAGACATGATTGTGGACATGCAACCAAAAGGCAATCTACCTATGATGAAACCTGATGACATGCAGTACTTTGACAAACTTCTGGTATGATAAACTTTTATCATTTTAATGCATGATTTAAATATACTCCATTTACCAAATTTTAACATTTATGTTCTTACTGACTTCCTAGGAATTAATATTTTATAATTTACAAGTAAAATATGTAACAACTTTCTGAACTGATGAATATATTCACGCTTCTGTTAGTATAATAAATATTGCTATATATATATATATATATATATATATATATATATATATATATATATATTATAAATAATGAAAGAGTGGGCAGGTTTGGCTAGCTGTACTGTCGTTGAAGACGGTCAACCAATGGATCAGCGGACGTCATCTATGCCCTCCCCGAGATGTGGTAAGGACACAGGACTTCAACAACCATGAGTCCATGTCGCTCCTTCGGATGAAAGAGATGGTAGCTAAGATGGGCACAGCCAGAAACAAGAAACTTAGTGAGCGTATAAGAAGACTTATCAACCAACACAGAACTAGAGTCACCATTTGCTGGACACTGTGGGACTTGTTGAGGAGGGGATTTGAGCACCTACGGACATGTTTAGAGTGCAATGATGATGACCTGCTAATAACCCAATAACTCAATAATAAAGACATCATTGATAGTCTCTACTAGTTGTAAATATTAAATGTGTTGTTCTGTGTACCATTAACACAATGTAACAATTTTTGTTTACAGGTGGATGTTGATGAGGATACTCTGTCACCAGAAGAACAAAAAGAGAGAAAGATTATGAAGCTGCTTCTGAAGATCAAGAATGGAACACCACCAATGAGAAAGGTTGGACTTATTTTCTATGTTAGGGTTATCTACAGTGTGTTAGTTTTTGTTTCACTATAACATAATCTATAAAATATGTTTTTAAAAAATTGTACACAAGCATATGTGGCATCATTTAATCTCCTTCTTGTGTGAATAAGAAACACGATTCTTGATCACATGAAAGAATCAATTATGCAGTTTTATTTTTTTTTTTCTAACTTGATTGGAAATGTAAGTGCAGAGTACTTTCATCCATTTTCATATAACAGCATCATTTTTTGTTTCTATTTTTGGCAGTGTGTCTCATGCTTTAATTGTTACCATCAAAGTTTGTGCTTATATAAGTTGGTATAAGTTGTGTATTCACTCTGCATCTTCTGTGGAGTAGCCATCCCTGTTCTACCATTTATTCACCCCATATGGACACATTTATATTTCTAATTTTCAGTTTACTGTACATGAGGTAATTGAGCCTGCAGTAATTAGTCCACAATCTGAAAATCATTAGTTTGGCCTCCCCTATTAAAGAGCAGTACATCAATGCTGCATCTGCCAGCCTCTATAGAGAGGCAGAACTTAAAGCATAAAGTAAGAGCTTAGTTTATTTCACAATAATACAGAAGCTATAGTGGTGATAACATTGTCAGATAGGTCTACATTTTCCTGTGAGTGACAGCATGATACCTAAATCTTAGCTGTTTTGTCACTGCCACTCACTGATTGTCACTTATTGAGTTGTGATTGATAGCTTTCATATTTTTTCTAGGCTGCACTGCGTCAGATTACAGACAAGGCACGAGAGTTTGGAGCTGGTCCTTTGTTTAATCAGATCCTCCCTCTGCTCATGTCCCCAACACTGGAAGATCAGGAGCGACATCTTTTGGTCAAGGTCATTGACAGAATTCTCTACAAACTGGATGACCTTGTGCGACCTTACGTACACAAGATTCTTGTGGTCATTGAGCCACTTCTGATTGATGAAGATTACTATGCAAGAGTTGAAGGCAGAGAAATCATCTCAAATTTAGCAAAGGTAATAGCATTTGTGTCTGAAATTAACTTTAATAAACAACTGTTATTTTAGGCTGTTCTACTTAACAGAAAGTTATCTTATTTTATTATCTCTATTTGAATGTTCCATATTATGGAACCATGTATGATAAATAGTTAATGAACAGGTCAGTTGAGGATAAGGAGTTGGGCTCTATCCTGATCAACAGCTACAAGGCTCAGTCAGCCTTTTAAATTGGCACTGGTTTTTTTCCCCCTGGAAATACGGCAACATTGATGATATACTTTGCCAAAAATGTACTGATGAAAAAACAAATATGGGCATTAACACCATATTCTATATACACTACGTGAATACAGGATTCTTTTACCTTCTTAATAAGTGTCATGTAATTATACTTCCTGTAGAAAAGTCTCATATTGTAATTTGTACTTTCTGTTTTCATGTCTTTTATGTCATTTCTGCTTCATATAACAGTTCTGATATTGTCATTTCTTATAGCTATTACATTCTCATTTCTTTCTTATGTTAACATTTCTTGTGCTGCTTCTACTTAATATAGCAATAATTTATTCCTCACAATTGGTATTTTTTTTAAAATTACCATTTTTAAAAAATGTTGTATTATAAATTTCTGTTAATGTGAAAGTAAAGTTGATGTGAAGTTAAAAGTATTATTTCCTAGTGTTTTAGCATGTCAGTGCTAAATTTAGCTTTGAAGTCTTATCAGACTAACAACTTGGTGTCTACTGCACACTGACTTGATGTGTGCATTTGTCTGATTTATGGTTGATGGCATAATTAAAAAAAAAATTTTTTTAATTTCAGGCCGCAGGTTTGGCCACAATGATTGCTACTATGCGTCCTGATATAGACAACATGGATGAGTATGTCCGTAATACTACAGCTCGTGCGTTTGCTGTTGTTGCTTCTGCCCTGGGCATCCCTTCCCTGCTGCCCTTCTTGAAGGCCGTGTGCAAAAGCAAGAAGTCTTGGCAGGCCAGGCATACTGGTATTAAGATTGTGCAGCAGATCTCAATTCTTATGGGATGTGCAATCCTGCCTCACTTAAAGAGCTTGGTAGAAATTATTGAACATGGTAAGGATTCATGTATTTGTCAGAAATCACTTCTTTTCTATGACAGTTTCAAAATTAGTAAAAAATAATCCTGCATAATTTGTGTAGCCCATTTCAAAATATTAATAGCATTTTATTTGAACTATATGGTCATCATGTATGGATACCATAAATTGCATACAATTTTTTTCCCACATAGCATGTGTTTAAGGTAGATGTAATTGAATTCTGTGGATTCAAGTTTTTGAAGGTAGACTGAATTTTGTGAAATTGAGTGGAGGTTTGATTCTGTGGGCATATAAAACAGAATGGAGATTGTATTATATGAACTTTAAGGCTTAAATGTAATTTTTGTTTCAAACTGTATATAGAATAATTTTTGGATAGAATAAAGGATTCAATAGATACAGTAATGCATGAAGAACAGGCTGGGTTTAGAAAAGGGAGAAGCTGCCTTGACCACATTTTTACTCTACGACTTATATTGGAGGAACACATTGAGAAGCAAAAACCTTTTGTACTTAACTTCATCGACTTCAAAAAAGCATTTGACAGTATTCATCGAGATTCTTTGTTGAAAATTCTGAAGTAATATGGCTTACCATAAAAAATAATAAATATTATTAAAGACATGTATGATGGTTATACATGTGCAGTTCGAACAGAGGAAGGACTGAGCGAATGTTTCCCAATAGAAACTGGGGTTAAACAAGGATGTATTTTATCGCCCTTGTTATTTGGAGTTATGTACTTCATAAATAAGAAATGCTGAACTGGTAATAAAGGCATCGAATGGATTCAAGGAGACCATTTGGAGGACCTCAACTTTGCTGATGACATAGTTCTCATCAGCAGTCAGATAAAAACGATGCAGGAAAACACAAATGAACTATCATCAATAGCCAGCAAAATTGGGCTTGAGTTCAATCGTGAAAAGACTAAAGTCATGAAAAGCTTAATTACAACAAACGACAAAATATACATGGAAAACAAACCAGTGGAAGAGATCGATCACTTTATCTATCTTGGAAGTCACATTGATCGAGAAGGGAATACAAGCAAAGAAATTAGAATCAGAATAGCTAAAGCAGCAATGTCTTTCAGAAGCCTTGAAAAGTTGTGGAAATCAAAACTCATCAGCACAAACACAAAACTTAAACTATTCAAATCAAATGTACTATCAACCCTTACGCATGCGTGTGAAAGCTGGAAAACAACAAGAGATATAGAAACAAAGTTGAACGCTTTCGAAAATAAATGTCTAAGGAAAATACTTGGTATAGTGTGGAACGAATTCAAAACAAATGAGGAAATTAGAGAAATCGCCAATCAACAACTAATATCTTTAGCAATCAGGAAAAGACGATGGTCATATGTTGGACATGTGATGAGAAGAGATAATAACCGAATAGCAGAGCAAGCCCTCATGTGGGAAACAACAGGTGAGAAAAAAATAGGAAGACCCAGAGAGACACTGAGAAGAACATCGATGAGAGAGGTAAAAGCAGCAGGAATCGGCACCCTCAATGAGATAGAGCTGCTTGCACAGAACAGAGACAAATGGCGAGATTTGATAAAATATCTTTAAAAGAAATGAAAACTGCTAGAACAAAAATTCAGACAAGAGAAGGAGTATCTTGGTCTATGCCCTATGGGCCGGCTATGGCTCGAAAGGTCAATAGATAGATAGAATAATTTAGTTATAAAAAAATAATCAATCCTTACAGCATTTTTGGTGGGGGGTGGCATTTATAGGAATGGAGAATAAAGGTTGCTTGTACAGTGCATTCACCGCAAGATGTTTGGGTTTGGTTTCTTATTTCACCCCCAATAGTAAAACTTTTAACCCCACTAGGATCTGGGATCTCCAGATTTGGAGCCTGACTGGTTATTGATTCAGCCACCTGCTCGCCTTTCAAAGAACCAGTAAATTTTTGGTGTGTAGGAAAGGGAGAATAATTTTCATAAGCATAAACACCAGACACCACAAACAACTTATAGAATGCCGAAAAGAGATACATCTAGATGACATGGACATATGATTAATATGTAATCTATACTGGGAGCAAACAGCAATAATAAAATATAACAAAGAGAACTCTACACCCATTGATATAAAAAGAGGAGTAAGATAGAGATGCATCCCATCACCAAGCTTGTTCAATCTATACAGTGAGCAAATCTTTAAAAACGTCATAGAGATGCCAGGCCTACAAATTAATGGAAAGATAATCAATAACCTAAGATATGCTGACGATACTGTACTTCTAGCAGAAAATCCTAAAGATCTACAACAATTACTTAATGAAATAAACATGACAAGCAAAAAATATGGACTAGATATGAATATCAAAAAGACTAAAACTATGATCATAAACAAAGAAAATACTCAAAACCCACTAGTGGATATCAAAATTGAAGGAATAGACCTGGAGACAGTTCAGAGCTACAGCTATCTTGGACATACTATAACCAGTGATGGAAAATGTGCAACTGAAATAGACAAAAGAATAGGAATGGCAAAAAGTAATTTGAATGTCATGAAGAACATACAAACATCAAAACAAATAACACCAGGGCTAAAACTAAAAATAGCAAAATGTTACTTCTTCTCAATATTCCTATATGGTGCAGAAACATGGACATTAGACAAGAAAACAGAACAGAATTGAAGCATTTGAAATGTGGATATATAGAAGAATAGGTAGAATTGGATGGAAGGAAAAGAAAACAAACGATGAAGTCCTAAAACAACTAAAAATGAAAAGTGAACTACTAAGCACATTTCAAACAAGACAAATGCGATGTTTGGGCCATGTATAAAGATACAACAGCCTACTAAAAGTAATCCTGGAGGGGAAAATACAAGGTAACAGAGGCAGACCAAGACTAACATGAGCGAGTAACATCAAAAGATGGACAAATCAGTCTATGACATCCTGCACCATCAAAGCAAGCGACAGAGCAGAATGGTGCTCCATGGTAGCCAACCTTCGTTGCGGAGACGGCACTCGTTGATGATGATGATGATAAACACCAGCATGTATCGTATAGCACCAGTGTTCTTTGTTCACCATGAAAAGTGTGTTTGTTTTGTTTTGTCATTGTATAGATCATTATATTCTCACTATAAGAAGGTGTACTATTTACCTTCTTATTGTTTGGATATAAAAAAGGTTTAACAAGAGTGAGATTTGATGTACAATCTGTAGTGATCGTACACATGTAGTACATCTTTAGCATCAGCAGCAAATAATTTTCTAATATGAAATTAAAGACAAACTTATTTTTTTCTCCAACCTTTTTTTTTTCAGAGATATCTAGTTAACACATTTTTCTTGTGATATTTATAGGTTTAGTAGATGAACAACAGAAAGTAAGAACCATCACTGCTTTGGCTTTGGCTGCCCTGGCAGAAGCTGCCACACCCTACGGCATTGAGTCTTTTGACAGTGTCCTCAAGCCACTTTGGAAGGGTATCCGTCAACACAGAGGAAAAGTGAGTCACATCAATTATATTATAAACATATATTATATGGTTATCTATTTGTTTCCAATGAATTTTCTAAAAATATATAACGTCATGACAATAAGCAGTCTATATACAGAATTTCAACAGTTAAAACAGTTAAATTATAGCATTTTGAAGAGGGGCATGAGTTTTGGAATGGACTATAGCATTATGACAAGGCTCTTTTCATTAACAAAGCAGTCCTTGTGACGTGTTCATAATTAATATTTCCACTATATATGCCTTAGAAGCTAACCTTCTATTTCTGTGTCTAGAACTCTATATTAACACTAGATTATGACCATAGTACAATATACTGCATCAAAACACAAATTCCTCAAAATTTGACATTTTGATGTATTCAAACACTATGCTCCTCCATTTACCTTCCTAATTACCACTTCTAGTGACCCCTGAGTATTTAGTTTCCATTGCTGTTGGATTTAAAAAAAAATTTTTTTAATGATTATTGTTTAATGCGAAGAAATTTTTTTTTTTTTTTTTCCCTTCTCTTGACCAAGGAAATTTCCTGGTGATCAGCAAACAACCTTTTGTGACTCTGGAAACATTGCGGATAACACTATGCAGTTGCCAAACATACTGACAGACTTACTGCAACTGTACCGATAGACATTGTAACAAATCTTGTTTACCATGAGGTGCAACTCAGGTTGTAAATAAACCTGAGCCAGGAACTTCGAGTCCCGTGTTTTGCCTAGTGTGAACACATGGGACTGTGTCAAGAGTTAAAAGAAATTACTATATTTAGAGCACTTAATGTTACATTTATGTGATAGTAATTTTTACTACAATATCATAACTGGGAGAGTTACAGATAGGATTCGTAATTAAGGGTTAAAGCATTGAGTGATTTATGCTACTCATGTAGTATGATTTAGCTTTCACTGAAATATACTTTTTTATATAGCAAACAACATAGTTCATTTGTGTTAATTGCTTGAACACCTTTCAGGCTTAGTTAAGAGGTTTTTATATTGATATTTCTGTTATGCAGGGTCTGGCTGCCTTCTTGAAGGCCATTGGTTATCTAATCCCACTCATGGATGCTGAGTATGCTAACTACTACACAAGGGAAGTCATGTTGATTCTGATCAGAGAGTTCCCTTCCCCTGACGAGGAAATGAAAAAGATTGTATTGAAAGTAAGATTTATTTATATTTTTTTTTTCATTTCCTCAATTTATATTCCTGAAATAAGTTTTGTAAAATTTAGTAGAAAATAAATGAGGGATAAATCTAAGAGAGATAACTAAGAAAGGAAAAATTTTTAATAAAAATTTTCCACAGGAAAAAAATCTATAATGCTCAATCTCTTCATTTATAATGAGCAGACAGTGCTCAATATTACATAGTAATGCTGTTTGTAAAATATAAATTTGATTTAATGCTCATCACTTCTCAATACATCTTTTCCATCTAGGTAGTCAAACAATGTTGTGCCACTGATGGTGTGGAGTCACAGTACATCAAAGATGAAATTTTGCCACCATTTTTCAAAAACTTCTGGAATCAAAGAATGGCTCTTGACAGACGTAACTACAGACAGGTAAGCATATGCTTATACTGTGTTGTTTCTTTTAACATAATTCTTATTGTAGATGCTTTGATTAAAAAAATACCCCCCAAAAAATATTTAAAATGTTAATATAAGCAAGATAGCCTTCCATAGCAATCCAATTCCAATGTCTCATCCTTGGTTTCTCAAAGTATCTTGTTACTTGGTGTTTTAGGACTCTTTAACTAGTTTGTTATTTATAGTTTTTGTCAGGTAAAACAAGAAGTCTTAAATCTATAGTTCCTGGACAAGTCTTTCAGTGTAATTATGATCATCTAGAATGTCATAAGAGGCGACTAAGTAGGTTGATCGATGGCTTGACAAGCTGTCATTGTAAAAAGTATTTTTATGGAAACAGCATATTTTAGAGCAGTGATCTCTGCAATATGTGCCACTTTGGCATGCAAGGTTTCTGTTTTTGAGATTGTGGTTCTGCCCTATGTGCCGTCTTTGGCTCGAAAGGACAATAGATAGAATGTTTGTTTCTTTATCTGGATGACTGTTCCTTTTGATTCATTAAGTGAGACATGCTCAGTTGTTAGATGGTGACCCTGCCCTGGCAGCATGAGATGGTTATTTCTAGACAAGTGAGATTAATCTGTTTGAGCATTTCTAGCTGATGAATGTGTCCTATCTGATATCAATAGCTACCTATTTTTTATGTCACAACATTACATTAATTCATTTTAAAAATATTTAACAATTTTCCTAGAACTAAGCTCTAATCACGAATATTTCCATTGGTTAATGTTATCCAAATAAAAATATTGTTATTTAATCTGTCTGTTATGAAGACTATTGATCTCTAACTGGTCATTTATAAAAGTACCGTACAATTTTAAAATGATCTGTTCATCATTTATTATGTTTATCTATAAAACTTGTTTCTGTCTTCAGCTTGTGGACACAACTGTGGAAATAGCCAACAAAGTTGGAGCAGCTGAGATTATTGGTCGTGTAGTTGATGACTTGAAGGATGAGGCTGAACAGTACCGCAAGATGGTGATGGAGACTATTGAGAAGATCATGTCTAATCTGGGAGCTTCTGATATTGATTCTCGTCTGGAGGAACAGCTTATTGATGGTATTTTGTATGCTTTCCAGGAGCAGACAACTGAGGTCAGTCATAGTATTTGCTAACCAAACCATTAGTGTGGCTTGCTTAATTTACACAAGTGCTAGCTGGCCCATGCATTTTACCTGAAAACTGTTGCTTCTGTTCACATTTTATAGCAGAACATTTTTTGAGAACTTTGATGCTGCTGTCTCATGCAAACTTTTAGTCCATACATGTTATCTCCAATATGAATGTCTCTTTGGGATAACTTCATAACGATCAATGTTTGTAGGTGGTAATAAGGACTCTCTGTCATCAGAAGAACAGTTTAGAAGGAAAGCCAGTGGGATACAATGACTTGCCTTTCATTTCTGTACAGCTTATTCTATATATATCTGGAGACGTGATAGCTCATTGGTTAGTGAACTGGACTACAAAGGACAAGAGATCAGGTTCGATCCTGATTGATGGTTTCAGAGTTCACCCAGATAACAGAACTTGTAGTTAAAATTTTAAGTTGGAGTCTGCAATTGTCATCTTCATCGGCTGAATAGTGATTAAAAAGAATCAACCTCATTGCAGATACACATAAAGCACTTAGTCCTTTGGAACTGATGATTTAAAGTATGAACTCAAACAGTTCCTGGTTTATTGACACTCCAGATTCTGAGCTGTTAAATATGCTTTAAAAATAACGTTTTTAACCCTACATTACAATACTGTTGTAAAAATTACCACCTCATGATACAAATTCTTGAAATTTAACAAGTTTGCCGTGTCGAAACATCATACCCCTCCTCCTTTACCTTCCTAATTACTACTTCTGGTGATCCCTGAGTGTTGGATTTGATTTCTTTGATGTTGGATCAGACACAAACATGCGCATCATAAAAATGTAGTATAGTATTGTGCATTAAGGGCTGTTCTTTTTTTAAAATTCACTAATTTTTCAAGAAATTTTTTTTTTCCCCCCTTTCTTATGATGGGGGAAATCTTCACAGCCATCAGCGAGACATCAAATAAACCTCATGTAACACATGATAGACAGCGAACGACACTTAGATGGAGCCTAGCATACTGATGGGTTGACGGACTGGCGGCCGCAGTGTGTATAGACAACACAACACCTATGGTAGACACTGCGCCATGCATTTGAATTTCATGTCAAACCTAATGTAGGCCAGGAAATGATGACAGCATCTGATTCCATTATCTCTGCTTGGATAAACACACAGCTGTGTAGCAAAAGTTCAAAGAAAATCTGATTTTCTGAACTCCAAATGTAACAATGAAGTGGTTGTAATTTTTATGATGTTATTGTGAAAGTGTGACTCACAGATATGCATCATAATCTAGGGTTAAAAAAACAACAGCATATAAAATGTTTTAATTATATTTACTATTTTCTTTTTAGCTTGTACATATATTAATGTTTTAAAGTTTGCTTTGTGATATTTTCTAATGCTAGAACTTTCTCCGTGTCCAGGAATTAATTCTGTATGAACGCTGACATTTTCTCATGAATACTGACATTTTTCTTCAGGATGTGGTCATGTTAAATGGTTTTGGCACGGTTGTGAATGCCCTGAGTAAACGAGTAAAGCCTTACTTGCCTCAGATGTGTGGTACCATTCTGTGGCGTCTGAACAACAAATCAGCCAAAGTTAGGCAGCAAGCTGCAGATCTTATCTCACGTATTGCAATTGTAATGAAAACTTGTCAGGAGGTGAGTTGTTTATGCTGTGAATGTATATCTGTGTTACATTAACTCTATATTCTGCATACATTAGGTATGACGCAAGTAAGAGCAAAGTTACATGTATATTTGTAGTGTGTTCGAATTCTATGAGTAATAACTGTAGAAATTGAAAGTTGTGGAGAGTAATAACATCAGTAGAGATAGAAAGTTGTGGAGAGTAATAACATCAGTAGAGGTAAAAAGTTGTGGAGAGTAATAACATCAGTAGAGGTAAAAAGTTGTGGAGAGTAATAACATCAGTAGAGGTAAAAAGTTGTGGAGAGTAATAACATCAGTAGAGATAGAAAGTTGTGGAGAGTAATAACATCAGTAGAGATAGAAAGTTATGGAGAGTAATAACATCAGTAGAGGTAAAAAGTTGTGGAGAGTAATAACATCAGTAGAGGTAAAAAGTTGTGGAGAGTAATAACATCAGTAGAGGTAAAAAGTTGTGGAGAGTAATAACATCAGTAGAGGTAAAAAGTTGTGGAGAGTAATAACATCAGTAGAGATAGAAAGTTATGGAGAGTAATAACATCAGTAGAGATAGAAAGTTGTGGAGAGTAATAACATCAGTAGAGATAGAAAGTTATGGAGAGCAATAACATCAGTAGCGATAGAAAGTTATGGAGAGTAATAACATCAGTAGCGATAGAAAGTTGTGGAGAGTAATAACATCAGTAGAGATAGGAGTAAAAGCATCAAGATGCATAGAAATGCGAAGCTGCTGTAAAGCTGATGATAATGACAATTTTTTGTTAAAAGTGGTAACAGCTTTACGTGGTAATTAAGAAAATAAAAGTCGACGTTTCGGCCAAATAGGCCTTCAGCTGAAACAGCAAACAACAACACAAAAATATATATAAGAATATGTAAACAGATCTAACTACATGGCGATAATATGCTAGATACTCAAGAAAGGAAATAAAAATAGGTCACTTCCATTCTTGAGTATTTAGCATATTATCACCATGTAGGTAGATTCGTGTATATATCCTAATATATGTTGTTTGTTGTTCCTGCTGAAGGCCTACTTGACCGAAACATCGATTTTTGTTTTGTTAATTACCACGTAAAGCTGTTAACCATACCACTTTTTTTTTCTTTATTTTTTTATTATATTTTTTTTTTAATTGTCAATAGAGATAGAGAGTTTTGGAGAAACATGATTACCTATGCTCATAGGCACAGTACTTGAAGATAATAGCAGGTGACAGCAAAATGACTTAAATTTTGACAAATAGAATCATTTGAGCCAGTTTTCGACACAATATAAATGACTTGAGTAAAACATTTTTTAAAATGTTTGCTTAATAAATTGAAAGAGTGGTATTGTGATTTATTAATTTAATGATTATTTCACAAGTCATGTAAATTAAATCGGACGGGCACATGAAATAGACAACAAAGAGGTATATTAGTTACTGCTTGCTTCAGAATCAGTGAACCAACATTCATCAAGACTTCATCTCCCAGTTTTGCCGGCCCCAATTATGCCTTGCCAAAGTTAGATATTGTAGGATAAAATGCACAATTACGTCACACTTTGTTGTAAATGGCAGCACAACAAATCAACACCCTTTTAATCCTTAATTACAATCCCTATCTGTGGCTGGTGTGATTACGATACCCGTAAAAATTACTACAACTTAAATGTAACATTAAGTGCTCTAAAACTAGTAACTTATCTGATTTATTGGCTCAGGTTAATTTATTAACCTGGCTTTAACTCCATGGACCAGACATATTACAATGTCTTTTGGTACAGTCGCCAAAAGTCCATCAGTTTATTTGGCTACCATATGGTGTTATTCACTGCTTTTCCTGAGTTTCAACCGCGGCAACATTTAGAAGAATTTGTGTTTTGATGCTGTAATTTTTACGATTATATCGTAATCTAGGGTTAACATTCTTTTAAGGTCAGACAATGGAGAGGGGTGGAATGCAGCCAAATAACTGTCATTTATCACTAATTAAGATAAAGTTAGCTGTCTGAATGAGTCCTTATCACTTTTGTTCATGTTTTACATCTTTTATTTTTTCTTTTAGCTGCAAATGTTGGTGATTGAATATTAACTTAATATCTCTTCGTATTCTTAGGAAAAACTGATGGGTCATTTGGGCATTGTATTGTATGAGTACTTGGGAGAAGAATATCCAGAGGTGTTGGGCTCAATTCTTGGTGCCCTCAAAGCCATTGTCAACGTCATTGGAATGACCAAGATGACTCCACCAATTAAAGATTTGTTGCCAAGGTTGACTCCCATTTTGAAAAACAGGTTTGTTTTATTTTCTTTGATAATTTTGTTGCACATGAACTTCTATAGAATTGCAATAAGAGATATGTTTTTCCAAGCAAAATTAGTAACTTTGATCTGTTCAAGAGGTTCAAGCAAGAAGTATTAGGAATAAAACAGGCAGTCGTGGAAGCTGCATATTGCTTGAACTCAAATAAAAATAACCTTTAAATAATCATAAGAATTACATGCAGTGGACTTCTGAGAAAAGGTGAAAGAGAGGAGGTAGACCCAGGACAGCCTGTTTGAGGCCAGTAGAAGCAGAAATGATTAGTGTGAGCCATATTAGGAGTTGGAGATACATTGGTCATGTGCTGAGAGTGAATGAAAATGACTTCCCCATCAGGCATTCAAATGGAAACATCTGGTCAAAGAAAACAAGGCAGACCAAGAGAATCACTATGTAGAACAATTACTAGGGAAGCCTCAACCATGGGACTAAGAAACCACCAAGAACTAATTGTCGAAAACTATGATTTCCGCCTTTCTCGGCCTTTGGCTCTAGAGGCAAATGAAAATGAATACTAGGAGCAACCTTTAAAGAATGGTCACAGACTTTGTAAAGTTGAAGAGTTTAATTATTGCTCTGCAACTAATGTAGTCCACTGACTTCTTTGTTAGGTCCAAAGCTATGGGAAAAAAAATAAATGTATTGTGACATTTCACTGTATATTATACCAAGTTTGTATATTTATTTGTTCTCTGTTTTTTTAATCCTCAGTATACAGATATATAGGTTTCCGGTTGTTTCCAAAATGGAGGAATTATTTTTCTCCGGCTTGGTATTGAACCGTTGATCAGAGGTTTAACAAGCCGCTATCGTAAAAACGATGTTGTTAATGAAACGTAGACCTGATACAGAATGTGTAAATTAGAATCATAAACATTATCAAAGACATGTATGATGGTTACACATGTGCAGTTCGAACAGAGGAAGGACTGAGCGAATGTTTCCCAATAGAAACTGGGGTTAAACAAGGATGTATTTTATCGCCCTTGTTATTTGGAATTGTTATGGACTTCATAATGAAGAAATGCTGCACTGGTAATAAAGGCATCGAATGGATACAAGGAGACCATTTGGAGGACCTCGACTTTGCTGATGACATAGTTCTCATCAGCAGTCAGATAAAAACGATGCAGGAAAACACAAATGAACTATCATCAATAGCCAGCAAAATTGGGCTTGAGGTCAATCATGAAAAGACTAAAGTCATGAAAAGTTTAATTCCAACAAGTGACAAAATATACATGGAAAACAAACCAGTAGAAGAGATCGATCACTTTATCTATCTTGGAAGTCACATTGATCGAGAAGGGGATACGAGCAAAGAAATTAGAATCAGACTGGCTAAAGCAGCAATGTCTTTCAGAAGCCTTGAAAAGTTGTGGAAATCAAAACTCATTAGCACAAACACAAAACTTAGGCTATTCAAATCAAATGTACTATCAACCCTTACGTATGCGTGTGAAAGCTGGAAAACAACAAGAGATATAGAAACAAAGTTGAACGCATTCGAAAATAAATGTCTAAGGAAAATACTTGGTATAGAATGGAACGAATTCAAAACAAACGAGGAAATTAGAGAAATCGCCAATCAACCACTAATATCTTCAGTAATAAAGAAAAGACGATGGTCATACGTTGGACATGTGATGAGAAGAGATAATAATCGAATAGCAAAGCAAGCCCTCATATGGGAAACAACAGGTAAAAGAAAAAGAGGAAGACCCAGGGAGACACTGAGAAGAACATTGATGAGAGAGGCAAGAGCAGCAGGAATCGGCTCCCTCAATGAGATAGAACTGCTTGCACAGAACAGAGACAGATGGCGAGATTTGATAAAATATCTTTAAAAGAAAACTGCTAGAACAAAAATTCATATAGGAGAAGGTGTATCTTGGTCTACGCCCTATGGGCCGGTTACGGCTCGAAAGGTCAATAGATAGATAGATAGATACAGATATAAGAGACGTATGACGCAATCCGGAGAAAGTTATGGAAATGTACCGGTCAAATACCAGTGGATAAAGAAATACAGCGAAGACGATGGCGATGGATAGGACACACACTACGGAAACCAACTGAGAGTATTACACAACAGGCCCTTTTTTGGAATCCCCAGGGGAAAAGACAAAGAGGAAGACCAAGGAATTCTTGGAGAAGACAGATTGAAGCAGAGATGAAGATGATGGGGAAGACATGGAATGATCTTAAAAGAATTGCAAAAAACAGAACGACTTGGAAAGTGTTTGTTGAAGACCTATGCTCCACTGGGAGCTAAAAGGTAGAAGAAGAATACAGATATGCTGTTTTAATCATGCATCACACATACATTATGATACATGTACTTTTGGTTATAAGAAAATATGTGTGTAAATTTGACTTGCTAATGTTATTTTATAATTGACAGACATGAGAAAGTACAAGAGAACTGCATTGATCTGGTGGGGCGTATTGCTGATCGTGGTCCAGAGTTTGTCTCTGCTAGAGAGTGGATGAGGATCTGCTTTGAACTTCTAGAACTTCTCAAAGCTCATAAGAAAGCCATTCGTAGAGCAACAGTAAACACATTTGGCTACATCGCCAAGGCTATTGGGTGAGAAAATATTCTGGTTAACCCTAGATTACAATACCGTCGTATAAATTACTGTACCAATAGACATTGTAACACGTCTGACCCATGATGTGAAACTCAGCTTATAAATCAACCTGAGCCAGGAATCTGAGTCACCATGTTTTGCCTAGTGTGGACACATGGCTGTATGTCAAAAGTTCAGAGAAAGTACTATTTTTAGAGCACCTAATGTTACATTTAAGTGGTAGTAATTGTTTACTATGGTATCGTAAGTGGGAGAGTTAGATATAGGTGTCATAATTAAAGGTTAAACTATATGCAAGTTTTATAAAGTATCTTTTTATGACACAAAATTTTGAAGTCTTGTTTCATAAGTGCAATTTTTTTTTCTCCTTCGTGTAGAAAATTACCAAAACTCTGATTTTTTAAATAGAAAAGTATCTTTTAATAAAAAGAGTTAATTGCAATTTATCTAAATCATCTATTTATAGCTGTATATAGCTCTGTCTTTATTATTGCACAAAATATCTTTCAGTCTTTGTGATTTTCTTGCCATTTTGTTGAACAAACTAGTTATAATTTTTGCTACTTTATTGACAAAAAAATATTTCTTTCAGTCCACATGATGTTCTAGCCACACTATTGAACAACCTCAAAGTTCAAGAAAGACAGAATCGAGTCTGTACCACTGTGGCTATTGCCATTGTGGCTGAGACCTGCTCCCCGTTCACAGTTTTGCCTGCTTTGATGAATGAGTACAGAGTTCCTGAACTTAATGTCCAGAATGGTGTTCTCAAATCTCTCTCTTTTATGTTCGAATATATTGGTGAAATGGGCAAGGACTACATATATCCTGTAGCACCGTTGTTAGAGGATGCTTTAATGGACAGGTATGTTTAAACCAAAAAAAAAAGAGAGAGAGAGAGATTAAAAATTAGTCAACTCATAAACTGCAATGTTTAAATTATGTGTGAGAATGAGATTTGTCACTTCATATAAAGTGTTTGAGAATTTTTAATATTTATTTAGTTATTGGCATGTTAAGAAGGTGTAAGATATTTATGTATAAATTTACTTTTCGTTTCTGCGAAGTTAAAGACTACCTTAAGATACCCATATTTCTTTGGGACTAACATCTTTGGAAATTATTCTGTTAGTTTGTCAACCTCTTCAATAGACCTTCATGTCATTGGAAAGTGCTTACTAAAGACTAAGATGTGAAACTTTTGTATTAAGAGTAAACATGATCTTTAACTATTTCTATCATAAAGTGGTCATTTGTAGGAGTAGCCTTCTAAGAAAAAAAAAAGGTAAAGAGCCCCCGTCACACCAAGTGACGCATAGGGAATATGGTGTTAGTGACCATAAATTTTACAGACCTTCTGCACATGATTTTTGGGGTAATGTGGTCGATATTGCGCCTGTGCCGCTTTACTTTCCCAGAAAAATCCTGTACCCATTTAAGGCAGGGTGAACCCGGAAGCCGTCGGTTGGGATCGAACCCTACCCCTTGTCCTTTGCAGTCCAGTTCACTAACCACTGAGCTATCGCGGCTCCCTATCCTTCTATGAGGGTTGGTCAAAAAGTTGCGAACTTTGCCAAGAAATAATTAAAGCTGACAAAAATATTATGTATTATTGTTAAGCTATTGCTTGAAATTTCCTGAAAGTACATGGCATAATTTAAATATGTTGGAACTTTGTTAACCTCAGACAGTAGATGTACAACACAGGTGAGATGCAGAATGACTCAGGCAAAAGCAGCTTTCCAGAAAAAGAAGATACTGTGCAATCCATTTTTGACAATAGAAATAAGAAAAGGAGTTATTAAATGTTATGTAGAGCCAGTCTTAACATATGAATGTGAAAAGAAAATCACTGTAGTGTGTAGAAATGTGGTTTTACAGAAGAATGTTGAGAATACCCTGGACAGCTAAGAAGAGTAGTGAAAACGCTCTGAAAGAGTCCAAAGCAAAGAGAGAGCTAATATCCAAAATTAGGAAGAAACAATCTTCATTTTTTGGCCATGTAATGAGAAGAGAGCAGCTGGAATATATTGTTACAACTGGGAAAATTGAGAGACGAAGAGATAGAGGAAAGCAAAGAGAAAAAATATCAGACACTTTAAAAGAATGGCTTGGCAGAAAATCAACAATAGAAATGATAAATAACTGTTGAGATCAAAAGTTGTGGAGAGACATGATCACTTACACCAGTATGCATGGTACTTAATGATGATGACATGGCACAAGCTGGGCACCTTGTGAAAGAGAAATAGGCAGGAAACTAGTACTGTTGTGTGTTTAATGGCATAATAAATCAAACAAAGGCTCAGTGCTGGGGCAGCTATACAGATGTTGGAAATTTGCATTGCGGGAAAAAGATTTTTTTTTTTTTCCACACACTGGTTACTGTGTATGAATGTTGGATGCATTTCTATACCCCAAGACTGAAAACCGGAGTAAATGAAGGAAAAATTTCTGTTGACTATAAATGAAATAGGCAAGAATGTCCTCCCTACAATTAGGGCATCCAGAAGGTGAAGAAGTGATGGTAGAAATGCATCACCTTAAAGGGTGACTACATAGAGAACACCTATGGTTCACACCAATTGTTAGGTATATCACTTGTTTATGTTAAAGTGTGCACAGCTTTTTGACTGACCTTCATTCAGTTTTAAAATCATGCAGCACAAGAGAAGAGATTGTTTTCCTTGTTTTGTTGAATTTAATGTGATGTGGTTTTTAATAATTTCAGAGACTTGGTTCATCGTCAGACAGCAATGGCTGCTATTCAACATATGGCTTTGGGTGTTTGTGGGTTTGGCTGTGAGGATGCACTGATCCACCTTCTCAATTATGTGTGGCCAAACATCTTTGAGAATTCTCCACATGTTGTTCAAGCTTTTATGGGAGCAGTGGAAGGGCTGAGAGTTGCCATTGGTCCATCAAAAATTTTCCAGTATGGTATGCAGGTAAGTTCTCATGCAGGTTGGCTTTGAATTGTCATCTTCTGTACAACCAGATTCAGCCTCCTAGATCAAACTAAATGTTAATATTAAATAGTAGTATAGACATTGCCAGCAAGACCTCTGATATAACAATGACATTATACAACAAATTACAAATTGTACCTACCTAGGCAGCAAAATGTCTAGAGATGGAGACATAACATCAGAAATCATGACACTCATCACACTAGCATCAAATACTTTCAACAAAGTGACGAACATCTGAAGATCCAAAGTATTCAGTAAACGAACAAAACTTAAACTATTCAACTCCTGTATGATACCAGTGCTAACACATGGATGTAAAAATTGGAAATCCACCCAGTCCTTAGATAGGAAATTAAATGTCTTTGAAAATAAATGTCTTCATAGGATCTCAAGTATAAGCTGGAAAGAATACATTTCAAATGAATAGATAAGAGATCAATCAAAATAGGAATATGAGTTGAGCTTTATAAGAAAAAAGTGTTGGAAATACATCAGTCATGTGCTGAAAATTAATTTTAAAAAACAACTTCCCTGTCAGACATTTATGTGGAAACTATCTGGCAAAAGAAAACAAGGTAGATCAAGAGATAATGCTAGACAGAACAATTATGCTTTGTGCTAAGTTTCTTCGTGGAGCATACACTATTTTAACAAGTGTTGTAATGCTTCATAGATTAGCTGATTCTCAGGGAAAGTGATGATGATAAAGACAATGGTGTCACTGAGTGTTATGAGTTGACACAAGCTGCATGCTTCTAAATGCAAGATAATTATGTGACAGGCTGCAATGTATTACTTGAATTCTACATTCTGATGGGAAAATTGAAGCTTCACCTGCACTAGAGTATTTGCAATATTAGGTCTTTTATATGAACAGAGCCCACCATTGCAGGGAACATGGCTATTCTCACCTTGTTAGATGATCTATTATCATACAAGCTGTTACTAGGGTTGAAAAAAAAGGGGGGGAGGGGGTTTGGTTTGAGGTCTTAGTCAACTGGCAAGGGCTGCCTTTGAGCTGTCTTTTGGGGAATATAAAATGGCAACTTTCTCTTTTATCTAAATCACACTTCATGTGAAGGAATGAAAGTTCGTTAACATTAAGTAGATTTCTAATGGATTTGTAGGTGGTACTGACGCACATTCCTAAAAAAATGTGTAATATAATGAAGGCAGCAGTTATTTCTGTAGTGACATCTTGTATGAGCATTTAAATATTTTTTTTTAACAACTTATAGGAAAGCATCTGGCATGAAGTCATGTATAGGTCATTGATAGTTCTTTTTTTTTAATCTTGGGAGGGAGAGAAAGCATTTGGACTCCCATTGACTGCTGTGGCAGACTCCAATGGCTTGATTTCACTGTTGTTGCTGGAAAAATTGAAACTTCTCAGTCATAGAGAGCATAGGACTACAAGGTCTTCTACCTATAGCACCACTGCAGAGTCTACAGTGATCCTCTTCCTTTGTTGGACAGTGCTTTAACATAAACTGTTTTTAGGGAGTACCATGTAAGACATATGGTAAATACTTGGATATTTTGGGTTGCTAACTCAACTGACGAACCCACAACAAGAGTGGCCAGCTTGTGCTCTTTTTGTGGACAAAGGCGCAAAATAGCTGAATTTGGCTTCTACAATGACTCTACACATTGCATTCGTACAGATCCCGCCTCCACTTTTCTTATCATGCTCATTGAATCACTCAGTAAACAGGTGTGGGTGTAGTCTTGTGACTAACCAGATGAATGCCTTAGTCACTGCCATCACCTCCATCTACATTTTACCTGTCATAACGTATACACCAGTCTTACTTGACTATTCTGCCTGACGAGCGTGCTTTAAATGCCCATGCACTCCTTTGGTGTCGTATTACAGATCCGTCTGTATAGATGACTGCATCTTTCTCATCAGTGTAATCCCAGATGAGACCGTTGATGGGCTTCACCTGAATACTTACTGTTGTCATGGTTGATATGGTCGCTGAACTTTGATGCTGTGGATGGTCTAGACTCACGTGCACTCACTCTGTCGCATGGTCCAGAACCCATTTCTACGTTATAGACTGGCCAACTCCAGTCAATTAGCTCTACAGCACGTGGAGGCACCATAGGCGATTGATTTCCGTCGTTTAGAAGCTCACAGAAATCAAATTACGCTTCGTTGACAACGGTCTAGTGAAATAATGTAGCATGGTGTAAATAATTTAGTACTCCACTTTGTAGTATTCAAATCTCATTGCATTAGTAATTTTATTAAAATATGTTACATCTGCTACACTAGTGCTGTTGTTACTTGCTCATTTTATCATAAAGCAATTGTTGCATCTCTTATAATCCATTGCATTCTGATTATAGGGCCTGTTTCATCCTGCAAGAAAAGTACGTGATGTGTACTGGAAAGTGTACAATACAGTGTATATTGGGGCACAGGATGGACTCATCCCATCTTATCCCAGAATTCCCAATGATGCCAAGAATCAGTATGTGCGATATGAGCTGGACTACATTCTCTAGATTCATTCTTCAATGGACAAGAATTTCTTCTTGCTTGTTTTTTTTTAATGTTTATCACAGAAGTCATTAATGTATAAAAGTGCAGTGTCATTTCTTAGAACAGATCTACACTATGTTTCCAGAACTCTGTGTGCTTTGTTTAATGACAAAGAATAATACAGGAATATATTTCAGTGAAACCATTGAAAGGGCTAATGTTCTATCCCACAGTATGTGACATGTATGCCTCCCAACAAGGATGCACATAACAATGTTCTTGCACGATTAAAACCAACTTTCACTGTGTTTGTTTAGCAATTATTTTGTGTAGTTGATACTTATTAGAAATTTAATTTAAAAGTTCACCATAAAACAAGGTCATATTAGAATTAATGTGAAATTAATTTTCTCGTGCATTCATTCTAAATTTTATGGAAGTTTACATTTATTATGTTAAAGTACTGGTCTATCACTTATAGAAAAGAAATGTACTGAATCAAATAATACGTTCTCGGAAGCAGCAGTAACATTGAATGGAGGATGTGCAAATGAAGTGAAATAGGTCAGCCAAAGTTAAGGCAGCATTTTAAGATGTGATGAAGATAGTCATAGATCAATTACTGTCAATATCAAGCAAACAAATAGCCATATTAAACCAATATGTGCTTCAGAAACTGGGACAAACAATAAGCAGATGACATTGACATTGAAAATAAGTCATTTAAAAGAGAGAGACTCTGAAGTTGAAGGGCAGATAATGAAACTTTAAGACTTGAAGTTCTCACTCAAAGAAGTGTCAGATTGGTGTAACCTCATGAATAGTTTCAGGAAAAGACAATCACTGTTCTTTAAGCATGTTATGCTAAGAGAGGAGTCATTTAGTTATGACAGTGTAAATGGAGGCAAGAGACAACGAGGTAGACACTGGCAATATCTTGCATGATTATATAAATAGCAGAGTGAAAAAAGTCAAGAAACTTGTTTAGACAAACCTCAGAAAGAGATAACTGGAAAAAGCTTGATTGTCATCACATCATGACACTAACTGATCCTATCTTAATAACAAGTCTGTAATATAACCATTTCTTGAGTCCTGATATTCTTATCACAATCCATCCGAAATCTTATAATGCCTCATAAGTGTGCAGTAACTGTTTCAGAATGATGTCATATATCTTCTGTCCACTGCCCTCCCTCTTTAGTATTAAATATCAAAAGGTATTCTGCTGCACTCTGTGATTGTCTCCTGTTAAAATAAACAAGACCCTACTCCAGTCACTGTTTTTAAATAAAGAAATTCAAAACTCTTACACAGTCATCTTGGATGTGTGTTTAAATATCACTCGTCTGTAGTAGACAAATGCATGAAACTTGATTCAAGTAAAGATACTTTTTTTAACTGTGTTTTTCTCCTTTAAAAATGTATTTAAATAATATTTATGAAAGAGATAAGATAACACTTCTGCACAATTCCAGAATGTGTATCAGACATTCATTGTCAGCTGATTGATGTATTGATTAGATTTAAAGGATTAGTGGCATATAACAGAGAAATACAAACCAGCCTTGGTATCAGTATGTTTGGTATCAAGGCTTAGTGTCATTCAGTGCTGAACTTTTTCAAATCTGTTGTGTGATATTTGTCACCAAAGCAGTCAATGACAGAAAGTAGTTGCCTGACTTCAAGTACACTAGGTTATACAAACTATAACAAATGGCATGTTTCAAGACTGTTATCATTTTGCTCCACTCTCTTATAAAAATAATATTTTGTTTTGGGAAATTAACATTTCTTTTTTTATTTTCTATAACAATTTACATTTTTTTTTTTTTTTTGGCTGCCTTTTTTTTAATGTTTTTTTTTTAAAAATATTTCTGAATGGAAAATTATCTTTAGAGAATGTTGAATATCATCTGTTTCCTAGTTATCAATTGATGTTTTGATGTCACTCCCTCATATATCACTGCACTCTTCATTGCCCACTTGCTTTCAACCCTGCCTTGACATATGGTCTGAATGGTGTCAAGTCTCTTTATATGCCCACAAAAATTTAATTCAACAAACTGTTATATTTCATTGTTTTTCATTTCATTAAAAAAAATTTGTCTGGAAGTACTTTTTTTTATTTTGCTCTTCCTGAGGGACTTATTCATTATAATATTAATACTTTATTCTTTCTGCTGCTAAACTAAACATCATAATAGCTGCTGCTTCCTTAAGGATTTTGATTTTTTTTATATTTATAACACTTGCTTATGTTATATTCTTAGTTGTTGTTGATAAAATTATGATCAAATGTAAGTGAGCACTTTGAGTGAAGTGATTAGCTAGAATGTTGGTATGTTATGTGCTATGTATTTTAGACTTTCAATCTTATTTCCTGTGAGCTGGTGGGTTGCATTATAGTAATACCTAATTTAACCTGTTACTAGACTGGTGAACTGTATGTGTTCTGAGAAATACATTCTCTCTGTGAGCAATTCTCTTGTTGTTACTTGTTTTTAACATTGCTTTCTGTGGTGTTTTCAACTACAAATTACGTCATAAACATGGTGGTATAACCAACAAGCTATACGTTCTGTGAAGTGTTTGAAGAAATAACCTCAAACAAAACATGTACTAACATAGGCATGTGAAGAACTTTAACTTCACAATTCTAAGCTTTGGATGGTCCAGATCAGGGGTGGCCAAATGGCGGCCCGCGGGCCAGATCCGGCCCGCCAGCCTAGTTTTCTTGGCCCGCGAAGCTCCACGGACTTACTTCATTTTTTACCCCTAATAGCGGATTTCTCCTGGTTTTAATCCGTGTCGGAGTTAACTCTTCTATCGTTCAAGAATACACAATTTGAAAATCTCTGTCAATTTCTCGCAACAGCTAGATTGGCAACATAATTTCAAATAACACACACACACACTGCACAACTAATGGTGCCGACAATATTCAAAGTCTTTGCTTCGAGTTGGTACCGCAAAGTTGCTTTATTGTCAGTGCGGTGATAGCGTCAGATCTTTGGCTCAACATTTGTCGTCTGGACTTGTGGTGGCTCTTTCATTTCGCGGTAAGGGGTTAATGAGGTTGGGAGGGACAGGGGTGAGGGGACTTCGTAGCTCTAATTCTGTCTTTGAAGTTACATTCAAAATGTTTCACTGTTCGCCTTCATTCCCTTTGATCCCATCGTCTTGTCTTGTCCATAAAATGACTGCAACGTGTTTATTTGGTCACAATCTTTTGATTTCATTGTCAAACACAAGTCTGTGTATAACTGTCAAATCTGGACTTATTTTCGATAGTGGACCAACATTCTGTGACTTTTAACTTTGATGTGAGATTTTGTATTAAATCATGTTAAAACGTAGAAAAGTTGATTGTGAAAATCGCATATTTAAACCTGAATGGGAATTAGATTATTTGTTCATCTTCAATAAGGATAGTAAACCTCAGTGCTTAATTTGCGTTCAAGTGTTAGCCGTTTTGAAGGAATATAATTTAAAACGGCACTATGCCACACATCATCAAAACATGTATGAGAAACATAGCATTGAAGCTAGGAAGCTTTTGGTTGACCAGCTGAAGACAAAGTTGAATCAACAGCAAAGTATGTATACAAAGGGCAATAAAATTAAAGAGTCATCGATCATTGCATCATATACAGTTACCTATGAGCTTGCAAAATCTAAAAAACCCTTTACTGACGGAAATTTTGTGAAGAAATGTGCGATTCAAATGGCAAAGGCATTCGGTCAAGAAAAAATAGCCAAAGAATTTGAATCTGTGCCTCTTTCAAAACAAACTGTAGCCAGAAGAACAGAAGACATCAGTCTGCAACTGTCTCAAAGTTTAAAATCTTGTATTGAAAACTGCTCATATTTTTCGCTCGCGATTGATGAAAGTACTGACATCACTGACACTTGCCAGCTTCTTATTTTTGTTAAAGTTATCCAGGAGGATTTTACTGTTATTGAAGAATTGTTGAAAGTTTGCTCTTTGCATGACACTTGTAGAGGGACAGACATATTTTCTGCAGTTCATAGTGCCGTAGATGAAGTAGGTGGTTTTGGAAAGTTGTCTGCAGTGTGTACTGATGGTTGCAAAGCTTTTATTGGTTCAAATACTGGTTTTGTTGGACTTCTAAAGCAAAACAAAATTAACATACCTACATTGCATTGCATAATTCATCAAGAGGCCCTTTGTGCAAAGTCCATAAATCTAAAAGGCACCATGGCTACTGTTGTGAAAATAACAAATTTGATAAGAGGAGGACACCAGTCTTTAAATCACAGGAAGTTTTTATCATTTTTAGAGGAAGTAGATTCTAGCTACGGTGATCTCCTGCTTTATACAGAAGTAAGATGGCTTAGTCGAGGGAAATGTTTAATAATATTTTTTGAACTGAAGAATGACATTTATGACTTCCTGCGAGAGAACTTACCATGCTCCATTGATCTTCAACATGCACTCAAAGACATTAATTTCCTTCATAATCTGGCATATCTCACAGACATCACACAACATTTGAACATATTGAATTTGCAGCTACAAGGGGAAAAGCAAACCATTTTTCAATTGATGGGATATGTTGATGGTTTTAAAAAGAAGCTGAATCTATTTAGACTTTCTTTGCAAAAAAATGATCTGTTCCATTTTTCAAGTTGTAAGCAGTTGTTGTCAGAGATAGAAAGTGCAAACTTCAGTAAGTACGCAGCTGACATTGAACATTTGATTTGTGAATTTGATCGACGATTTCAAGATTTTGAAATGTTTCGTCCGCAAACGGAACTTTTTAATAACCCAATTAAGTGCACAGTGGAGTGCCAGCCATCAGATCTTCAACTAGAGTTGTGTGACCTTCAGTGTGACCCCTTCCTCAGTACTGTAAAGGCATTAGGAGCTGACTTCTGGAAATTGCTACCAAATGAACGTTACCCGTGTCTGAGAAAATGGGCACTAAAGATGTGCTCTATATTCGGCAGCACATATCTCTGCGAGACAACATTCTCTTCCATGAAGTTAATTAAATCTAAGACCAGGAACAGAATGACCGATTCGACATTGTCCCATACTCTCCGAATCGCCACGTCAAAAATGGAAGTGGACTTCAAATCTCTGGTGGAAAGCTGTGACAAGTCACAATCGTCGCACTGAGACATTAAAGGTAATTTTAAAATGAATAATTAATGGATTTGTTACAAATCAAATATGTAGTCAAAGTGCAAGCATTATTTATATATTACTATATCGCATAGGTCCCTACTGTCATTTTTGACGATATTCTTAAGTGTGGCCCGCGGGTCTTGGCCTTGGCTTTAATCCGGCCCTCGGGCAACCTCAAGTTGGCCACCACTGGTCCAGATGGTACGGGGAAATGAAAAGGCGGACAGGTTGGCTAGCTGCGCTGTCGTTGAGGACGGGCAACCAATGGATCGGGCGGACATCATCAGTGCCCTCCGAGATGTGGGAAGAGCACAGGACTTCGACAAACACAGATCCACGTCACTTCTTCGGATGATGGAAATGGGAGTTAAGTTGGGCACAGCCAGAAATGAGACACTTAGTGGCCGTGTAAGACCTATCAACCAACATAGAACTGGAGTCGTCAGTCACTGGACACTGAGGGGATCTGAGCACCTATGGACATGTTCGGAGTGCAATGATGATGACCCGCAAATAACTCAATTCTAAGCTGCAATATTTGATACTTGTTCATATTTTTCTATAGAATTTGAAGCTTCCTTTTGTTTTATCATTCTTTTTTTTTCATGTTAGAATATAATGATGTCCTGTCATGGAACATTCCTCTAAGGAGAGGCTGAAGAACAATGAAAAGGAGATTCATAACAGCTCAAACCATTAACTGTGTGATTTACATATTGCTAATTATCTTGTTTTTTTTCTTTGGTGTGCTCTTTCTCTTGTATGTTTTTTTGTATTAAAAGATGCTTGGGTTTGAGATTTATTACTTAACTGTCCATCATTGTCAGCTTTCAATGATTTTTTAAACTTTTTAAAGTTGTCAAAGACATTGCCATTGATCGAATTGTGACACATACCTCTAGACCGCATCAATGTTAGAATGTGTCCACCTAGTTTTTGCTTTCTCCCAGAGTTAATACAAGTCTTTAAATTCTGCTTTAGAAATGTTCTATTCATTGTACAATTACTAAAGTTCCATTGTATGTGCCGATTTGCAATGATTGGAAGTTGCATCTACCAATCTTATTAGCAAGAATAATGTTCCTTTACAAATAAGGAGATATATATATATATATTTTTTGTGTGTAAAATACTTGATTTGATTTCATCAGAACTGGGTTGGCCTCTTTACAGCCTATGTCCACTCATGTAGAAAAGTGCATATTTCAATGTTTTTGCTAGTGAGAGGGGTGCTTTGTCAATTTGTTGGAAGATCAGACAAGTCCTCTAGATGGGGACAGCATAGAAGTATGTAATCCATTGTTTCCACATGGTAGGTACAGTGGCATTTGTTTGGTTTGTGCTAAGGGTTTAGGTGGTTGGTTATGTTGGCGTGCTCAGTTCTGAGCTGAAATGATGAAACTTGAATACCACTGTACTACTAGCAGAAAATCCTGAAGATCTACAACAATTACTTAATGAAATAAACATAAGCAAAAAATATGGACTAGATATGAATATCAAAAAGACTAAAACTAGGATCATAAACAAAGGAAATACTCAAAACCCACAAATGGATATCAAAATTGAAGATAGACCTGGAGACAGTTCAGAACTACAACTACCTTGGACATACTATAACCAGTGATGGAAAATGTACAACTGAAATAAACAAAAGAATAGAAATGGCAAAAAGTAATTTTAATGCCATGAAGAACATACTAACATCAAAACAAATAACACCAGGGCTAAAACTAAGAATAGCAAATTGTTACATCTTCTCAATATTCCTATATGGTGCAGAAACATGGACATTAGACAAGAAAACAGAACAGAGAATTGAAGCCTTTGAAATGTGGATATATAGAAGAATAGGTAGAATTGGATGGAAGGAAAAGAAAATAAACGATGAAGTCTTAAAACAACTAAAAATTAAAAGAGAACTACTAAACACAATTCAAACAAGACAAATGCAATTTTTGGGCCATGTTAAAAGACACAACAGCCTACTAAAAGTAATCCTGGAGGGGAAAATACAAGGTAAAAGAGGTAGAGGCAGACCAAGACTAACATGGACGAGTAACATCAAAAGATGGACAAATCAGCCTATGACAACCTGCACCATCAAAGCAAGAAACAGAGCAAAAAAATGGCACTCCATGGTAGCCAACTTTCGTTACGGAGACGGTACTCGATGATGATGATGAATACCACAAGATGGTATGTGCTGGTCTGCACAGGTTTTCTTGAATTCCTAGGTTTTACTTGAAAAGTTGTAACTTGTCATGCTTGGTAGCACTGAAATATTAAGTCCTCTGTTTCAGTAGACTCCACCGCTGTAATCCTTCCCTCTGGTAGCCAGCCAATTTTGTTACAGACTGTTACAATGGATGGCAAGGTAGGGGTTTGGTCAGCTGTGAACCACTGGTCTTGCTATGGCAGATGCAGGCCTGAAGTATCCTCAAACTCTCAGCTGAAATATCATACATTTTGGTCTTCTTATTTCAGTTGAATGGATCAATGGCTTTGTGTGACAGTGAACAGTCAATTTTGGTGGTGGCATAACAAGTGCAACTTGTCAAATACTTTGTCACAATAATAACATCAGATGCACCACAGAAATAACAAGAATAGCTCAGGCCAAAATAACATTTCAGAAAGTAAAAAATGTCTTATTCTACAAATGTATGTTAATAGAAGTGAGAGAGTTCATCTTTGCTATATAAAACCAATTCTGACCTATGGAAGTGAATCATGGACAGTAAACAAACAGATGAAAAGGCAATTAGAAGCCACAGAGATGGAATTTATCATAAGAATGTTGAAGATTCCCTGTACAGCAAAAGACCAATGAGGAAGTTCTCAAAGAGGTCACCACAAAAAGGGAACTCCTAAAAGACATCAGTAAGAAACAATCAACATTGTTTGGGCACATTATGAGAAGAGGAAAGTTGAAAAACTTTGTTAAAACAGGCAAAATACAAGGACAGAGAGATCGCCGACAACAAAGAGAGAAGATTCTAGATAGCTTTATGTCATGTATGGAAAACTTGAAAACAGTCAACAACAGAATTGGTGTGATGTGCGGTGGATAGAAGATTGTGGAAGGAGATGATCATCTACGCCAAACGGTATGGCACATGATGATGATACTAATGTATCCATTCTTGTTAGTAGTTAACTTTTATGATCTTGTTTGCATGTTCTGTTTAAGAAGATAACAGTAATACAGTAAACCAACATCGCAGAACGCAACAATTAACAAACGAAATATTTGTTCTCAATTAAATGTACAATGATGAGGACAAGGAAATGCATACTTTAAAAAAATTGATAAAAAGAGAAAATAAGCACAAGTAGCAAATATACAAATTATGAAATACAAGGCAGGCAGCAAGTAGAGCTGCAGAGAACATGAAAAACAGATAATACAATTGTTTAGAGCAGCTAAACTAATTTAAAAAACGAGCCTGTTGATGATGATCAGAACAAAACACACACAAAATCAGCATGCACATATTTGTGTGAGGACTTGTGGAATAGAAGTAAGGTGAAATTAGGATAGGTCTACAAGAATATCTTCATTGTGTCTTTTGGAAACTTTTTTAGTGGAAAAAAGATTGAAATTCTGACAAGGTCAGCACGTGAAGAATAAACCTGGTAAATGGCACAACATTTGTAACACGAAATTATATCAAAAGTTAGTAAATTAAAAGATGCAAAAGAAAGGTATAAAATAAAAGATGCAAGAGAACGGAGGTTGAAGGTAAAAGATGTATGTAAAAAAACATGCGGTAGAAGATAAAAGATAAACTCTTGACAAAGAGATTACCAAGTTTGTTTTTCATTCCTGAATGGCTGGGTGGGCTAATAATGTATATATTAGACCGATTCGTCTAGATATGGAAACTTGAGTCTGGTCGATACGGGGTGCTGAGTGGGATATATCAACACCTAACAATGACAGTCGCTTTCTGAGTTTGCAAACACTTCCAGAATTGTTGGGACAGGCGGGTATTAGGATACCACGACTGCAATTAAACAAAGTCCATTAATAGAAAAGAATAAAGTATCTTCATAGACACGATCTGACTGATCCTCACAGTCGTATAGAATAGAAGACTTAGCGCAACTCATCCTGGCTGGACAAACCCAGCAGAAACCCTGGAGATCTACTATACAGGCTTGAGTGAAAGCTGACAAAAGCAGAGTAGGAGAAAAAAACCCATAGTATTTGTTACAGCTGTGTGGTGATAAAATATAGCAAAAATAAATAAAAACGGCCCAACGTTACGATCTAAGATTGAAATAGGACCTGCTGAGACATCATCATGTGCCATGCCTGCTGGCCTAGGTGGTCTTGTCTGTCTACAACTATCAACGACGTCCCATTCTTGCTACCATGCGGCGCCGATATAATGATTTTGCAAGAAACACTTCTTGGTGATAAGACGGTTAGTGGCCCTGGATTTCATTGTTTCTACGATAGGAAGACACGTCGGACAGGTCATCCTTGTGCGAAACAACATGGTGGCAGCTGAGGTTGATATGTCTGCGTAGGATAATGCAGAATTGCAGGTACATGCGGTTAGAGTGCAGAACAATAATTAAAAAAAAAATGGTATGTTAGAAGCTTTACGTGACTAGTGGACGACACAGATTAAACGACGTTTCGGCCCAATAGGCCTTCAGCAGGAACAACAACAAAAAAACACACGGACATGTAAGTAAAACTAATAACGAAACATCCACAACAAAAATAATCGAAATATATTAAAGAAAATAAAAATGTCTGCAAATGTTTATGCATTCATTTGCATTTCTTTGCCTTAACCCCTTAGAGTGCAGACCCCAGTTCATTTCGTAGTTGTAAATGTGTACTCCTGTAATTGGAAGGTGGACACACAACATGGCAGAATCTCTTCACATTTGAGGAGGAGAACGTCATTTTCTGCGGAGACTTTAATGCTAGAGGAAACCAGTGGGGTAACGTCATAACAAACAAGCAGGGAGAAGATCTAGAGAACGCACTGGTGTCGGCCGATTTAGTGTGCTTGAATGATGGAAGGGAAACAAGAATGGCCACTCGAACGGAAACTCTGATAGTGTTATAGACCTGGCACTGGTGTCTTCCGCCTTCGCACCGGTTTGCAGGTGGAGTGTACTGGGTTTCCACAGAAGTGATCACTATCCATATGTCCTATTTATTGAGAAAAGCATAAATAGAAGCCAGAAAAGAAAGCTCCACACATTTCACGACTAGAGCACAAACCAGGACGTCATTAGCAAAATCAGACACAGGAAACAGGGCGCCCCTCGTAGGAGGCAGGAGAGATGGACGCAGCCGCCCTGGAGGAACGCAGAAGTCGAGGACGCTTGGCGGAACAAGAGACAAACTGCCAAGATATGGCAGAAAGCCAGAAGGAATAGAGGAACATAACCTGAGCTCTTGAAGCGTCTGAAAGAAGAGATCGACCAAAAAAATGATGCACTTTAAAGTATGCGCTAATGCAGGCTAAGGATGACAAGTGGGATGAGAAAAATCGCTGGCCACATTCAGGGCCTTCATCAGAGCATGAATGGCACAACACGACAGAGGCATACTAGACTTACAGAGCACAGGTCAGATATGGCACAAATCTGATGAGAGCAAAGAGAAGGCCCTGCATGCCCACCACATAAGCAGACTGACCAAAGAAATGAGACTGTGAGAATGAGGATACGGAGGTCCCTTTCAGAATTATGTGAGGATGTAGTGCTGGGAGAAGATCTCACAATAACATACGATACCATTCGCACAACACTTAAAAGGTCATACAACCCTGTTCCTGGTCTATATGCTGTTCGGTACGACGACATAGGCGATTTAATTGACGACGACTTGCAATGTCTGGCCAATGAGTTTAATGCCAGCATTCAGAGTGACCAGATTCAGGTGTGGTTACACAGCTTCTTACTACCGCTACCGAAGCCAAACAAGGACCATTCTCAGATCAGTGCCAACAGAATCATCACGATGCAGAACACTGCGGGCAAGCTGCTGGAGAAAATAGTTGCTTGTGTCCTCCTGCCCGTGACCTGTCAACTTGAACAGAAACACGCAATCCCACCCACATTCTAAGGTTATAGATATAACAAAGAGACATGGCTTAATGCGGCGGTCTTCGCCTATGACGTCTTCGAAGGCTTCCACAGGCGAGAGGAGACATGTGCTGCTGTTATAGATTTGGAGGATGCATGCAACAGGGTACCATTTCACTACCTCACGCAGATGTTCCTAAAACTGGCGGTGCGCGCCTTTCTCATTAGATGGATCGCTGCAGCACTGTTTCGGAGGAAGGTTGTAACATGAAATTATATAAAATGTTAGTAAATTAAAATATGCAAACGAAAGGTATAAAATAAAAGATGCAAGAGAACGGAGATAGAAGACATCAGATGTGGAAGTTGGTCATCTGAGCCAGTATCCATTTGTCCAGGGCTGCCACAAGGCTCAACGTTGTCACCAGTTCTATTTAACGTGTACACAGTAACGATCACGGCACAACAGCTGGATGGAAGGGGAAGAACTATGACCTTTCATCTGATGATATTCTGGTATATCGACAGGGAAGAGACAGAGGTGATATCGCCTCCACAATGCAAAACGAACTTATCGCACCTCTTCCTGGTGTGGCGTATCAGGTGCATTGGTTAATCCTAATAAAGCATCAGTTGCATGGTTCTCACTTAATAATCATATCGTTGACACGGAAACATTGGTGGTACGAATGGGAGCTGATGAGGTGACAGGGACATGTTGATGACATACCTCGGAGTTAAGTTTGATCGCAGCCTGTGTTTACAGGACCACGTCGACCATGTGATAACAAAATCCAGCAAAGTATTTATTAGCTGCCTTGAAGATCATGGCATCTGCCAACATTGAAGAGAGGCTACTTACCCTTGTGTTCCAGGGACTAGCCCTCGCACCAATCGAGTATATATATATATATATAATCGAATATATGCTCTGGCAGTTACTGTCAGTAAGATGAACATTGACAAGCTGGAGAAAATACAGAATGAAGCTATGCGCATTATCTTGGGGTGTACGAGGGACACTTCCTGTGTAGCAATGAGGTATCTTCTCGACTTTTCAACCATGGATGACAGCATCAAGATCTGGAGGGCATGAGCATACCTGGAGATAATTGCAGATAAAGAGTACCCATTGCATCATAAGCTCAACTCAGGGAAGGGTGTCAGGCTAAAAGAGGCAAATCATGGGTGGGCCTAGCAGAAGATGTCATCAAACAGGTCTGTGGGTTTACCAATATCAACACTGGCGAGGAGTGGATACCGGTGCCTACGTCATTGTGAGGGACATTCTCGTGTATTGTTAGAGGTATCTTCTTTGCGTTCAACTGAGAACTACATGAACGGTTGCGCTTGCTCTTCATAATCTGCTCTTGATAGGGCGGTAAATGGGCGGTAAATGGGCGGTAAATGGGCGGTAATACGCGGTGTTGTCGTTTATAGTAAAACTGATGTTTGCACCTTTCGGTCAAACACATTTGTCTTCGGTATGGGGTTTTTGAGTAGCGGTTTGCCTCCCCTCTCGTTCCCTTCTCACTTCACCAGATGGGACTAGTCTGTTACAAGGGTGGACTAAGTTCCTGATATTGCTGATTCACTGATCCTAACACAAGTCATCAGTTATGAGTCGCTGGCAGCATCCGCTCTGTTAATGTCGAGTACCCACGTTAGATGTATAAACCCTGGGCAATTGTCAACAGGACATTGGACACTCAAATAGCTATCATAAAGTAAATATGTAAAGAGCCCTGTCACGCCAAGTGGCGTCTAGAGATTATGGTGTTAGTGACCATCATTTTTACAGAACTTCGATACATATTTTTTTTCGGGTAATGTGGTCGGATTTACGCCCGTGCCGCTTTACTTTCCCAGAAGAAAAATCCGGTACCCATTTAAGGTTGGGTGAATTCGGAAGCCGTCGATCAGGATCGAACCAGACTTATTGTCCTTTGTAGTCCAGTTTACTAACCACTGAACTATCGCGGCTCTCTAATTAGCTATCATATTTAGAAATATTTGTTAAGATAGACATGTTCCCATGTGTGAAGGGGAAACTAACTGTTGAACACGTCTCCACAAATGTCGATTTCACGAGAGAAGTTAAGAAATACCCTTACCCACTCCAAGCAGTGTTTGATGACTGGATTAACATATTAAAAATAGATGCGAACAAGAGACTAAAACGAAAATCACTGGATAACATTGAAGCGCTATCTTACTTAATGCCGACATGATTTATGAAGAAAACAAAATATAAGATGCTTCAAACATCAATTATTTAGTGCCTAAGTGTCTAATTTAAATTGGAAATAATTTGTTACAATTTGTTTGTTGTAATTTGGGTCGCGATATCTGCTATCACTAGAAGTAAGACGCTTCTACTCCACATATTTAGTCTAGAGGACAAGCTCAGGCAATGTGGAATAGCCACCCAATCTCTACATGACATCGCAGCAGGTGATGAATGAAGCCACGGAAACAGCCAGGTGATCGCACGTGTATAGAGACGATGGCTACCATTACGACTAATGTAGTTATCGACAAGAAGGAAAGCTACAACATACTAACTTCTTGCATTGCCTTGCGATGATGAGCACAACTGTAGACGTGCAATCACCGGATAGAGTCCATAACGCATACTATTCAAACTGATATATGTAATAATGAACTACTGGAAAGAATAGACAGAATTAACGTTTTTTAATATATATATATATATATATATATATATATATATATATATATATATATATATATATATATATCTTGGCTCATTGACAACACAAGATTAAAAGAATATACGTATGAAGGAGATCACAAGAAGATATGAATAAACTAAATCAATAGTCTAACATCTGATTAAAGAATAATACGGAAGGCCTATAACAACACATCTTAGGTGCAGCATATGAAACATGGACAATGCTTTTGAATGCAAGTGTTACAGAATATATTGGACGGAAAAAATAAAGAGATATAATTTGATACAGCATTCGATGTAACGACGACAGAAGTTGGTGATTCATGAAGTTACAAATTCAATAAAATACATAATTACATTTATTTGTTTCTTCTTTTATTACATGACATCTACCAGCTCTAAAACGAAAGAAAAAAAAAGAGATTTGTCATTTTATTTCTTTGAGACAAGTAATAACAACATAGTAAAAAAAAAGTTAAAGTACCCCCGTCACGCCAAGTGGCGTATAGCGAAATATGGTGTTAGTGACCCTATATTTTACAGACCTTCAGCACATGATTTTTGAGGTAATGTGGTCAGTTTTACGCCCGTGCTGCTTTACTTCCCAGAAAAAATCCGGTACCCATTTAAGGCTGGGTGAACCCGGAAGCCGTCGGTTGGGATCGAACCCTACCCCTTGTAGTCCAGTTCACTAACCACTGAGCTATCGCGGCTAATAACAACATAGGTTTAAAAATAATAATAAAAAGCCTGAAGACAAATATTTGTACTTAAGAATATATCAACTGTAGCTGACTGCACCCTCTCACTAGTTCATGTTTTTTTTTTTTGCTCCCTTTCCGCAAACTTCCGGCGTGGGAACAGTAAAAATCAGGCCTGGAATGATCTCCGAAACACGGACTAGGAAGGCAGTGAGCAGTTCTGTATCAGGTTGTAACTGGAGATGAGTCTGGGAGTTTAGCTGTCCGCCACCACTCACTGTAACGTTTCGTTTTATGTTTTTCGTGGGACGTGTTCTTTCTATGGATCGGTGTGTATTACTTGTGCGACACTAACAGTCTGAGTTACACACAGCGGGCACCGATACCTGTGTCGTCCTGAGGCTGATTCGTCCGTGATTAATAATGATGGTGTTCCTGCTCTGTGAATACAAAATACGTCATGGATGGCTTCGTCTTCAAAAAGGAACCTTTAGAAGATACTTATGAAATCTGTGAAGATATCGGCAGGTAAACAATTCACATAGATGTTATAACTCAATGATGATATTGTTCAACGTTATTTTTATAATAGCTGATTTTTCTTGGTGCTAAATAATATAATATATATCAGTATCATGAATTGAATAATACTGAAGACTTAGATAGACTGAATATAACTAAGTACTGTCATTATTATTATTTTTTCATTTTATGATCGGCTGAATTTGATTAATTGAATCTTCAATGTCTAATTACAAATATAATGTTATTGTTAATATTGTAATCGTTAATAATGTTATTGTTATATTCAATTACATTATTTATACAAATTATTATTGTTATAAAGTAGTCTAGTATAATTAATAAATTATAATATAATTTAAATTTATGTATAACAGTTATACTGCAAACCACAACACAACGCAGACACGTCCACTTAACGTCCTTTTAAGGACGGATGACGAAGAGGAATTCTACAGTCTACGAATACTCTAGAATACTTTAGTTTAGTCATTGGGCGAACAAGCAATTCTATCATCTATGTACTATGATTTTAAAATTTTAATTGAAGAATTAGAAGCAATCAAGACTAATGAATGAGAAGCGATATTATAAATAATCTTTCTTTATTATTATACTTAAAATAATAAAAAAAATATTTAATAAAAATAATACCGAATTATGATAATTATAATACAGAGTTATAACTTTAAAAAGTACAGATAAATTATGCCAAATAAAAATAAACTTTCAATTCATTTACTTTGGTAAATGTGGATGCCATGTTAAGTAACATTCCTTTTTTGAATCAACTTGAAGTTAAATTAAAGAAATGCTAAAACAGAGCTGCAATTTTCAATAATTATAAAAGCCAGATCTCACCGAATAAGACCAATTGCTGAAGCATTGTCAGTGTGTACAATTCTTTTATTATGGGTAAGATAATAATATTGCTCTGTGTATGGTGTAAGTTGCAATCCTGTTGTTACAAGTGCACGCTCTTGGACTCAATGTGGTGTGTGATGAGCTTTAATCATGGTTTTTTTGAATTCCTGACTTTAACTGGAGAAGTTTGAACTAGTCATTCCTAGAGGTACTCCCATATTGGGTACTGTAGTGTATAAATGTCATGATTACCGAGAACACAGCAATCTTTGCTTCTTTTAATCAGTCTGTTTTGACACAGGCTGTTTCCAGGGAGATCAACTAAGAGGTTGAGGTGAGGCCTTGGTGAGCTGATAGACTTGCTGACCCAGTTAAAGTGACTGCCGGTAGCAGCATCTGAGCTCCTCACTTACAATCATTTTGTTTTAAATAAATTATTAAGATTTATGGATAGGAACAATTTGAATGATTTATTTATACTAATGTTCATATGTTATTACTCTTATTATCACTTATATAAATTAGACATTGATTACAAGTCTGGGTGGTCTAGAGGTAAGGACATTGTCCTTTGATCTAGAAGGTCGCACGTTCAAATCCTGCCACAGGTGATGGGAATTATATTATTATTCTTCATAGCTTTACCCTCCCCTGGTCTCTGGGTAGTGAGATCTGGCCCTCTAGGATAATGGTGAAGAACAGAAGGTCCCATATGCACTTTGTAGAACCCTTGGCAATTAAAACTTGAAGTGAGTTTGCTGAAATGGCTGCTGGTTAAGCAAAATTGTTAAGCAAATCTACCCATACTGAAGACAGATGTGTCAGGCTGAAAGATGCGCACATCCATTGGGCTTATCCATAAACTAGCAATGCAATGCACCCATGCCCACTTAACGGGTGATTGCTTAAAAGAAGAAACAATTAAAACTTTATTTTATTGCACCAACTAACAATTTCTGTTCTATAAGGAGCAATATGTGTGCATATTTTTAAAGTCAAAGGTAAACAATAATCAGTAATACTGCACATTTTTGTGTGTGTGTGTGTGCGTTCGCCAGCTTTCACCTCGAGCAGAGTCCCCAGGAACTATTTTTGCATGTGAATCTGTTTTACCTGACAGCCATGTGTACTTTGGTTCCTTGCTGCACAGGCAGATAATTTTCACTTTTTCTGAGATACTCATATATTTTCCGTCAATGAGTAATTGATGCTTCAAGCACTGACCCTCACTGTTGAGACCAGTGGTGGTTGCCGCAGAGAGAAATCACAAACAAAATTCCCAATTGGTAACGCCAGGATTTGAACTTGCAACCTCTCTGTCTTGAGACCGGCGTTTTTGCTCAAGACCAATCAGTCCCACATACTGCAATAAGAGATTAAGTTAACAGTAAAAGTCTTTTTTCATTTCAAGATGGGGTTACCCGTTATCTAAATATTTAGTGTCTTATTAAGTATAAACTTTAGTTAGTTAGAACTACTTGGACAGACATATTGTCTCCAACACTACATGATACAAAAGAGGTGTCTTGTGTGGTGTTATTATATACAGACCTTTGTTCTATAACTTTTACAATAGAATTATAAATTTTAATTGGAAATTGTTAATAGAATGAGTTGGCAAAATGGAATGTATAAACTGCTACACCTTGTGTCGGGATAAGACAAAACAAAATATTGTAAACATCTTTCATGATTAATGAACATCCTCATTCCTTTGTGAATCATTGAAACAGCATGAGGTGTTACAGCAAGTGATGAATCACATCTTAAGTTACACCAGTTCTGTCTCATCATGTTTGTGATTTAGGTATGTTGAACATAGTGCAACTAGGGTTGCCAGATCCAGGATTTTGCTGGACATTTCCTACTGTTAAGTTGTACATCTGGTCATGCATTTACTTTACTATATAAAATATTGAAAATAAACACGCACTATCATGTTCTGCAATTAGAGACCACACAGAGTTGGTTGGAATTTCTCAGAAGAATATTGAAAGTTCCCTGGACAAAAAGACCAATGAGGAAGTTCTCAAAGAGGCCAACACAAAAAGGGAGCTCCTAAAAAACATCAGAAAGAAACAATCAACGTTTTTCGGGCACTCATGAGAAGAGGAAAGTTGGAATACTTGGTTACAACTGGCAAAATACAAGGAAAGAGAGATCGCGGATGACAAAGAGAGAAAATACTGGATAGCTTGGTGTCATGGCATAGAAAACAGTCAACAACAGAACTGATACGATGCCCTGTAGATAGAAAATTGTGGAAGGACATGATCGCCTACACCAACCGGTATGGCACATGATGATGATCATGTTCTGCATATTGTAAAAAATCATGTTATTTTTATTGAGATAAAATGTGATGCTTTTCTCTCTTTTTGTTCTCTTTACATCTGGCAACACTAAATGAACCACATTATGTTCTGGGTTTTTTCCTGATAATAAGGCATAGCTTTAAGGATGCAGAAGCAGAAGAAGAAGAAATAATGAAGTGCAATGTCAATATTTGTTTCAGTATAAAGGACATGAACAATTGGTTGTAGGAAAATTATATTTATTTATTTATTTCAGCACATTATGTATTTTTCATTTGCATTCAATGTGCTATTTTGAAGATTGTAATATTATGAATCTGAAATGATTCTTCATAAAAAATATATGCTATTTCATTTTACATTTGGTGGGGAGGAATAGTTGATCTCGAGTTTAAAATATACACCTGACTTTATTTTAATGTTGTAGTTATTTCAAGTCAGGTTTTTTTTTAATTTTAATGTTGTAGTTATTTCAAGTCAGGTTTTTTTTTAATTTTAATGTTGTAGTTATTTCAAGTCAGGTTTTTTTTTTATTTTAATGTTGTAGTTATTTCAAGTCAGGTTTTTTTTTAATTTTAATGTTGTAGTTATTTCAAGTCAGGTTTTTTTTTATTTTAATGTTGTAGTTATTTCAAGTCAGGTTTTTTTTTATTTTAATGTTGTAGTTATTTCAAGTCAGGTTTTTTTTTTATTTTAATGTTGTAGTTATTTCAAGTCAGGTTTTTTTTTATTTTAATGTTGTAGTTATTTCAACAATGGTTTTTTTTTCAAAATGATATAATTTTTTATTGTTAAATAAGTAGATTAAAAAAAAAAACAACTTGCATACAGACACAGACTAGGTAATTAACGGTAGTCCAACAAGCACTTTTCAATATGTTTCTTGGTAAATAGTTTGGTGAACTATTGGTATCTTCATTCTTAATCACTATATATTCTAGCAGCTGCAAGTAACATATTTGTTTATCCTTCATCTCCTATCTTTAGAGATGGCTTCTGAGTTGAATTATTCTTGTGGGAAAAGTGGGATTAGTTTGTATGAGTTCTGTGGTCTAGATCATAATCAGACAATTTTGTGTGTGTATGAGTTCTGTGGTCTAGATCATAATCAGACAATTTTGTGTGTGTATGAGTTCTGTGGTCTAGATCATAATAAGACAATTTTGTGTGTGTATGAGTTCTGTGGTCTAGATCATAATCAGACAATTTTGTGTGTGTATGAGTTCTGTGGTCTAGATCATAATCAGACAATTTTGTGTGTGTACGAGAATCGTTGATCTTCTCAGTCCATGCCAGTTTGCACACTGACAACAATATTTGTTCTCAGAAGGGTTGTAGTAGTGGTACATTAAAGACTGAAGAAGTAGTGAAAATTTTCTCTCAGTAGGAATTCTGTCAGAAGTTGTTATTATTTCATTTGTGCACCTGTAGGTTCAGTATGCGCATATTTTGTTTTAACCACTTCTCAGGTGAGTTTTTCTTCTTCTTCTTCTTCATTCACCTGATGACTACTTCTTTTCAGTGTTCATCGTTAAATATGCGTAGATGCGTGCTATTGTGGCTTACAACATGTATCAATATCCTCACTTGTTGGCCCAACACTTGGTATTTTTCATCAACATGGTATTTTTTAAAATATGAGACTGCCATCTCTCCTGACCCTTATATACACCGCCAGTGCAGGACTGGTTGATCTCGAGTCAGGACGTCGATCACGAGACAGAGAGGCAGCGAGTTCAAATCCTCTCTGCATCAGTTGGGATTTTTATTTATGACGTCTTTCTGCGACAACCACCGTTGGTCTCAGATATGCCTAACTTGAAACGTCAATTACTCATTGGCGGAAAAAATCGTGAGTACCTCCGAAGACATCTATAGAGATATCTGCCTACGCGGAGAGGGACCCCTGTGCACACGGCTGTCAGGGAAAAACGGATTAACATGCAAAATTCAGTTTCTAGTCTCTAGATGAGAGCTAGCGAACACAAAAAAACAAAACAACAACAATATATATATATGCCAGATTCGATAGTCGCGTTCCACAGAAAGGTGTAGATCTTTTTCAACTATGACCATATTGATCCTGATGCAGAGAGCCAACGACGTGCCTGCTTTCAGTCATAGCATCTTGGTCCTAGGTCATTATTAATTAACCAGTTTATGTTAAGCTGCCACCTCCCTGATTAGTTCCTTTCAATCACGTGTGTTCAGATCGCGTTTGCATTGAAAGGATGAGCTGTTGGTTTGTTTATATTTTCGTGCTTTTGTTGGCGGTAAACTCTCACTATGTAACCATTTTGAGGAATTTGTTGACTCTCCTCTTATAATTGAGCGGCCCAGGTATCTAGGATGTTATTGACAGAGAAAGTGATTATGTTGAGAATCAAAGGCTCTGTCATTGTTTAGTACTAGACCTTTCTGTAAAATATATTCGTTTTCCTTAAATGACATATGCAGAGAACATGGTTAGGTAGCATAGAACAGGATACACAGTAACCATTGTGTTCACTGATTAGAATACTGCTTTCCCAACAGTGCCTGTAGTTAATGCTATACACTATGCTGTTAGTAATGTGCTGTTAATGTTGTTAGTAATGCGCTTAATGTTGTTAGTAATGCGTTTAATGTTGTTAGTAATGCGCTTAATGCTGTTAGTAAATGCTATACTTATTGCCAGTTTGGCTAATTCTGGTCAGGTGTTATCGTGCCATATTTTTTGTGCCGTCAGTACATTCACGGTTTTACTTTTCAATAATAGACCCAAGGTGCACACATTTTAGATAAGGCGATTAGGAACATGATGCTGTGTACTTGTGTTAGAACGAATGATCCTGAACTGATTAAGATCCCATTTACCCTCCTCATGTTTGTTTGGATTAACCAGTCTGGTGGAGAGAGCTAGGGTTGAGAGTGACTGACAACTTTATTAATTATATTTCGTAACGAAGGAACACAAGAACGAAAGAACCTATATACGAAGGAGTTCTGCTCATTGGAAAACATAACAAAACATAATAATAGCTCAGTAATGACATCAAGTAATACCATAAAGAATTGGTCCTAGCAGTAGAAAGAATTGCTTTTAAACTTGACAGTATATAAACTTCATGATTAGGGACCGAATGATTGCATACAGATGTGGTGGTAGTGATATAGTCAGAACATGTCTAATGTTTTCTTCGTTGCATTACTCACCCTGGTCTCTGGGTAGTGAGAATCGATGTCTAGCCCTCTCGGAAAACGGCGGGAAAACTGGAGGTCTCGAGTGTGCTCACATCAAAGAACGCTTGGCAGTTACAAGTCGAAAAGAGTAGGCCAAATATGGCCGCCCGGGCTAAAAATTGTTAAGCAAATCAACTCATGCCGAAGATGGATGTGTCGGGCCTAAAGGCTTTGCTGTAACCTAGCGACACAACGCACATTTAGCGGGTGAGCACTAAGAAAGAAGAAGATAAGGTCAGAAGAATTGGGACCACTTCTTCCTGTGTTCATACTTTAGCGTTTGCACTGTCAGCAGAAGAATTTGTGATAAACATAACTGTTGTCTGGTAGTCGTTTAGCTCCATGAAGCTCTGATTGCGAAGTTGAATCTTTGGTAATTGATCAAATATTTGTGACAAGTGAACAGATAATGGCCATGATGTGATACTGTCTTGATTTTCTGTGGGACATACTCTACTGCTTGCTTTCTGAATTTATTTTCTATTACTAATATTAGACACGGTTTTGGTAGAATAAACATTTAATGAAATATTGTATTAATATGGGGCAGCGATTGTTCGTTTTAGTAAGTTTGAGCCTTTTACATATTTATTCTGACCGTACAGCCGATATTTATGTACGCCGTGGGTATTCTTCTTCTACGCACCGGTCTTAAATTACCTGGTTTACAACACTTTGTTAAGTTCCGCAAATGAAATCAATAACAACCGAAGGTATCTGGCTTGATCTGCCCTCGATACAGGGGGAATTATCGATCTTGTCGGCGTGCCACACCTTTGAGAGTAAGATCTAAATGAAGTTGTTTTATTGCTTTGATTGTCAAGTTTCGCTGTGTACTTCATAGTCTGTGTCAGCGGCGACGGTTACCCGCAACATGATTTGACGTGTAATTAGTGTAGCAGTTATCTTGAAGAAGTGCCAGATCTAGCCAGAGACAAATTCTGTCCGATGGGCTGTGATGACTGCAATGTTCTCCAACATCTGATGATGACAGTCTCCATAAACATTTATTTAAACTGTGAAGACACGTAAACTGAGATGGTATAGCCATGTTCCATTAAGAGGATAATGCGAGGAATTGTGACAGACTGGTAAAGGGGGCAACATCAACAAAGAATGGACACGTTTTGGTTTTGATGCTTCTCACAGTGAGGACTTTCATGCGGTTGTTAAAAAAAAAAAAAAAGTAAAGTGCCTCGTCACGCCAAGTGGCGTATAGAGAATAAAGTGTTAGTGACCATAATTTTTATAGATCGGCATATGATTTTTAAAATATTTTTTTGGGTAATGTGGTCGATATTACGCCCGTGCCGCTTTACTTTCCCAGAAAAAAATTCGGTACCCATTTACGACTGGGTGAACCCGGAAACCGTCGGTTGGGATCGAACCCTATCTCTTGTCCTTTGTAGTCCAGTTCACTAACCACTGAGCTCTCGCGGCTCCCTTCATGCGGTTGTATAAATGATATAACTTGGAAGATATACAAAAAGCATCAACGTTCATTATAAATATAGTATTTGCTCTCAAAGAAGAAAAACTTTACTGGAGCTGTTATCCTAATCTCATGAAATGAGAACATCGTAATATAACTAGCTCGTGAAGCTCTGGTCTCCCCAAGGACCGTAACAGGAAAGTGTAAACTGGTGGCAATTCAGTGTTATCAATTACGCATAGAATTTGCATATCGAGTAAGGTAAAGGTCAAGGTAAAGCACGAGACTTGAACCGGCGTCTTAGTACACGAGTTTTCACCCATATGTGATCGGATGCCTATCCAGAAGTGTTCGGAGACTTCTGGATAGTGTTGCATCAAGCATCGAAACTCACGATACGAGGCGGCATTCCTCACTTTCCCAGAGTACTACCCATTTCTGCCGGGTCAACCGCAGGGGTATTTTTTTTTCAACCAAAAGTCACACTGCTTCCAGCGGGAATCGAACACGGGTTGTTTGAACGTAGGTAGCCTAGTCGGGTGGTTTTCCCAACTAGGCTACCGAGAGTCCCATGCATATCGGGATTGTTACAATTCTAAAAATGTAGCGCAACACATTTCAGCTTTACAAAGTCTATATGATATGCAAACTTTGACACATCGTTTATATGTTTGTTGCAGTCTTGTGCTCCATGAGCAACTTATAAAATAATGGTGATTATTGACATATGTCTACTGGAATGAATGAAGCACACATATGACCTTTGAGACTGCCAATAGTGTAAAATATCGATTTTGCTATCTAATCTTAAATGGATGGATGGATCCGTTCGCCCGATGACTAAAGTATTCTAGAGTATTCGTAGACTTTAGACTTCCTCTTCGTCATCCGCCCTTAAAAGGACGTTAACTGGACGTGATTGCGTTGTGTTGCAGTTTGCAGTGTAACACTGTGATATCTGCGCCTTTCGGCCCAACACATCCGACTTCAGCACGACGTTTTTGAGTACCGGGTTGTCTTCCCTCTTCGATCCCTGCTCGCTTGGCCAGACTAGACAGGTTAGTCTGTTACTGGAGTCACCGCGGAGAGATGGAGCAGGGTCTGGATCGTTTTGGTTCACCGATTCGGGCGCAAGCCATCAGCTATGAGTCACTGACAACTGAGGCGCGCCTTCGCCTCCATCTTAAATAGACATACTCGTATATATTCATAACGTGCTGGTTTAAGTTGATAAAAAATAAATATGAAGAGTGCATTAATTGTAAACTAAACGTAAGCTTAAACTAGTGGAAAGGAGTGCTCACACTATTGAAGGTTCTGACAGTCCTTTGTTTTATTTATCACACATCGACTGGCGTAGACGGTTATTGATCTCAATGATTTTGTCACTATTGGTGTTTGTTGTATATGTTGCTTAGCCGTAAGACCTTGTCTCTTATATAACATCAATTTCATCGATTAACTTTACTGGCTGATGAGTTATCATTTCCGATCTCGTACTTTGTCCCAAAGGTGGCCATTGTTTATTCCCGGTTTGTGTTTTAATCTTGTGTTCAATCTGAATTTGGTTTTCTCCTGTATTTTAATGAGGCATTGTATATGAAATTATCAATATGACATTCTACATGGATTTATCATTATGCCATTGCACAAGGAATTACCAATATGACATTGTAAATGAATTATCAATATGACATTCTACATGGATTTATCATTATGACATTGCACAAGGAATTACCAATATGACATTGTATATGAAATTATCAATATGACATTCTTCATGGATTTATCATTATGACATTGCACAAGGAATTACCAATATGGCATTGTAAATGAATTATCAATATGACATTGTAAATGAATTATCAATATGACATTTGCACATGGAATTATCAATATAACATTGTTACATGGAGATATCAATATTCTTCGTGAATCAACATTTACAAGTTTCTGTTTTTATCGAGTGTTTGTGTTCCTGTAATATTTTGCCAATGAATGGATGGATAATGACGATTGGGGTTGCGTACCTGCTGCGATTCTTTGCATTCCCAAGTTGGTGCTAAGATGTTCCACTCAAGAGGTCCACCAATCGACTTATCATCTGCGCCTTGCAATAGATATTTATGTGATAGCTGCGGTATAGTTTAGGTGGGTAAGGTTATAAGCTACCACTGCCTTGATGCTCTGAAGTAATCGGTTCACTAATTAATGAAACAATTCAAACATTGCAGAAATTGCGGATCACGAGATGGAGCTGTGTGACCTAGCGGTAAAACATATGCATCTTGTGAGGTTTTTTCTTCTTAGAATCTGCGTTTTTTTTTCTTGGATTATCCTCCTCCGGTCCCTGGGTAGTGAGATTCGATGTCTAGCTCTCCCTGGGTAGTGAGATTCGATGTCTAGCTCTCCTGGGCTAGTGAGATTCGATGTCTAGCTCTCCATGGGTAGTGAGATTCGATGTCTAGCTCTCCCTGGCTAGTGAGATTCGGTGTCTAGATCTCCCGACTAGTTAGATTCGATGTCTAGCTCTCCCTGGCTAGTGAGATTCGGTGTCTAGCTCTCCATGTGTAGTTAGATTCGGTGTCTAGCCCTCCCTGTGTAGTGAGATTCGATGTCTAGCTCTCCATGTGTAGTGAGATTCGGTGTCTAGCTCTCCCTGTGTAGTGAGATTCGATGTCTAGCTATCCCTGTGTAGTGAGATTCGATGTCTAGCTCTCCCAGATAACGACAGAAGGTCCCTTGTATACTCTGCGCACATAAAAAGAAATCTTGTTAGTTAGAAGTCTATTATAGATTAAGAACAAAAATTGCGCAATGACTTTCTGAGGAAGAATTTAATAAATGAAAAATCAACACTTGGGAAGATGGACTGTCGGGCAGAAATGAGCAGACATTGTGACGTTCTAGAAAACTTTCAACACTATGCATTTACACAAACGTAAAGGATTAACACTGCAGTAGGAGAGTGAATCACGAGTGACACCAGCAAGAGATTGTGATTTACAACAGACATGTGTTTTTTATTTGACGAGATATTTAAAGCAAGACCTATAGGTAAAACAGTTGTTCATATACTTTTAAGACAGAAGGAGATATTAGACATATTCCACGTATAGATGTCAGGTCTTCTTCAGAATAGAAAACAACAAAGATGGATAATAATAAAATAAACAATAAGAACGATTGAGAACAAAATATAACATGTTCTATAGTACAACAAATTGGAATCATCAACGAATATTCATTTGAGAATGTAGTAAAGTTGCATGTTGGACTGTCATATTTATTTATGTTTTTAAATGGTTCGTCCAGAGTTTATAAAAAAAAAAATCATACTCGATTGAAAATACAAGATAAATGGGCTCCGGCTGCCGAACCTGGGCCGCGGGCCAAATTATGAAGACCCCAGCAAGGATGAGGGCTATCTATCTATTGACCTTTCGAGCCGTAACCGGCCCATAGGGCGTAGACCAAGATACACCTTCTCCTATATGGATTTTTTGTTCTAGCAGTTTTCTTTTAAAGATATTTTATCAAATCTCGCCATCTGTCTCTGTTCTGTGCAAGCAGTTCTATCTCATTGAGGGAGCCGACTCCTGCTGCTCTTGCCTCTCTCATCAATGTTCTTCTCAGTGTCTCCCTGGGTCTTCCTCTTTTTCTTTTACCTGTTGTTTCCCATATGAGGGCTTGCTTTGCTATTCGGTTATTATCTCTTCTCATCACATGTCCAACGTATGACCATCGTCTTTTCTTTATTACTGAAGATATTAGTGGTTGATTGGCGATTTCTCTAATTTCCTCATTTGTTTTGAATTCGTTCCATGCTATACCAAGTATTTTCCTTAGACATTTATTTTCGAATGCGTTCAACTTTGTTTCTATATCTCTTGTTGTTTTCCAGCTTTCACACGCATACGTAAGGGTTGATAGTACATTTGATTTGAATAGCCTAAGTTTTGTGTTTGTGCTGATAAGTTTTGATTTCCACAACTTTTCAAGGCTTCTGAAAGACATTGCTGCTTTAGCTATTCTGATTTTAATTTCTTTGCTCGTATCCCCTTCTCGATCAATGTGACTTCCAAGATAGATAAAGTGATCGATCTCTTCAACTGGTTTGTTTTCCATGTATATTTTGTCACCTGTTGGAATTAAACTAGTCATGACTTTAGTCTTTTCATGATTGATCTCAAGCCCAATTTTGCTGGCTATTAATGATAGTTCATTTGTGTTTTCCTGCATCGTTTTTATCTGACTGCTGATGAGAACTATGTCATCAGCAAAGTCCAGGTCTTCCAAATGGTCTCCTTGTATCCATTCGATGCCTTTATTACCAGTGCAGCATTTCTTCATTATGAAGTCCATAACAATTCCAAATAACAAGGGCGATAAAATACATCCTTGTTTAACCCCAGTTTCTATTGGGAAACATTCGCTCAGTCCTTCCTCTGTTCGAACTGCACATGTGTAACCATCATACATGTCTTTGATAATATTTATGATTTTTGATGGTAAACCATATTGCTTCAGAATTTTCCACAAAGAATCTCTATGAATACTATCAAATGCTTTTTTGAAGTCGATGAAGTTAAGTACAAACGGTTTTTGCTTTTCAATGTGTTCCTCCAATATAAGTCGTAGAGTGAAAATGTGGTCAATACAGCTTCTCCCTTTTCTAAACCCAGCCTGTTCTTCACGCATTACTGTATCTATTGAATCCTGTATTCTATTTAGGATGATTTTGCAGAATAACTTTGAGGCAACTGACAAAAGTGTCACGCCTCTACAGTTGTTACAATCTCTAAGATTGCCCTTTTTTGGGATCTTAACAATGATTCCTTTTTTCCATTTATGAGGCGTCTTCTCTGTTTTCCAAATGATGTTGAACATTTTTTGGAGATGTATTAGATTATGGCTATCAATTGCCTTGAGGATCTCAGCTGTTAACTTATCCTCTCCAGCAGCCTTGTTATTGGTCATAAGCTTTAAGGTGGTTTCTATTTCACTCAAGGTGAAGTCATCTAAATTTACATTTAATTCTGCTGCTGGTGTTTCAGTTTCAAAATCTATTAAACTGTGGGGTAGTGGACGGTTAAGAATTTCTTTGAAGTGTTCCGCCCAACGGGCTTTTATGTCTGCGCTTGTTGTTAGCATTGATCCAGATTTGTCTAGAATTGGTGTTCCACTGGATGTATAGGTGTTTGTCAGCATCTTTTGCACAGTATAAAGAGTTCTGCTGTCTCCTGTAATTGCAGCTGTCTCTGCTTTCTCTGCCAAATTGTCTATATAAGCTCTTGTATCTCTTCTTGCTGAACTTTTCACTTTGTTGTCTAATTCTTTGTATGTTGCTTTTGCCAGAACCTTTCCAAGATCTGTCTTTACATTAGTCATGGCTCTCTTCGCTTCTCTTCTTTCTTTGATGTATTTCCACGTGGTGTCTGAGATCCAAGCTCGTTTTTCCATTTTCTTCAGTCCAGCACTTGCTTCTGCTGCTGTCATTAGTATTTTGCTCTGTGAGTCCCACATCTCATTGATATCTAAGTCTATTTCACCGAGTGCTGTATAACAATTACTTAGCTCTATGTTAAACTTTTCCTTTATGGCTTCATCTTTCAGTTTATGACTATCAATTTTATGTGTAATTGACCTCTTCTGTTGGTTTCTAAATTTTAATCTTATTTTCCCAATGCACAGGTTGTGGTCACTATTAACATCAGCACCTCTGTAAGCTCTTACATCTATTAATGATGATCTGAATTGTTGTTTAATACATAGGTGGTCAATTTGATTGGAGGTTCTATCATCAGGAGATATCCATGTTGTTTTGTGAATATTTTTGTGTGGAAATAATGTCCCACCTATAACTAAATTTTCTATTAAACATAATTCTATTAATCTTTCTCCATTCTGACTAGTATTATCACAGCCTTCTCTCCCCATCACATGTTCCACTCCTGCATTATCTTGTCCGACTTTGGCGTTGAAATCTCCCATTACAATTAAAAGATCGTGTTTTGGTATTTTGTTTATAAGTTGTTGCAGTTGGTTATAAAAATCGTCCTTAACTTCATCATCAGCTTCGTTAGTAGGCGCATAACATTGAATAATTGAAAGTCTTCCATGTTTTGTTTTGTAGCGTGTTCGTATCAGACGGCTATTTACCGGTTCCCATTCTAATAAACTTCTTGCAGCTTTGTCTGTCATCATTATGCCTACTCCTTCACGGTGTTTTCCATCTTCCCTTCCAGAAAAAACTACTATTTTATTATCAATAGATCTCCTACCTGTTCCAAGCCAGCGCATTTCGCTTAATCCTAAAATATCTAGGTCGTATCTCTCCATCTCGCTCGCGACCTGTGCATGTTTCGTCGGAGCGGCCATTGTTCGAACATTCCAGAATCCTATTTTTGTTGTTGTTTTAGGGCCGAAAAAAACTATCACAACTATCTACTGCTAATTTACACATTCTGTATCAGGTCTACGTTTCATTAACAACATCGTTTTTACGATAGCGGCTTGTTAAACCTCTGATCAACGGTTATATACCAAGCCGGAGAAAAATAATTCCTCCATTTTGGAAACAACCGGAAACGATGAGGGCTACAACTTGATAAATTCCAAAGCTCAAAGTGTACACTACTAGTGTGAACATCACTGGCAGCAGTTCGGCAGGAAATTGTTAAAAACAGTTTTCTGTGGCCATTATTAAAACAGGCGCAGAATTCTTGAAGATCCAGTGAACGGAGAGAATGCTTGACAACACAACAATACACGATCGTGCCAGATTGGCCACGCACCTGGCACGTTTGAGAGATGGGTGTTCAACTGTGGTCGGAAATAACTAAGTAAGAATGGCGTGACCTTATCTCTGAACATCCAATACCGAACTCATGAAATATCTCTCTGTTAATGTAAATTGAAGTTGATGAATGATGTTACAGTGCTCTGGTAATGATCGAGAGGAGGGTTAACCTATGGTAGACGCCGAGATAGGAAACAAAAAACTCGTATATTCCACACAAAAGAACACGTTTTACCCACGCTAAACAAAACTCGTAAATCCACGCTACCTAAACCTTCAATGACTAATCTGTACGCTTCCTGCTAACAAGAACGGTGCCGGGATCATTTCCTTCTCTGGCCAAGCAGAATGATGATCTTGGCCTAAAGGTCTTGCAACATATCTGTACTACTTTAATTTTCGTCTTTGATTGTTCCCATGGATCGTTGAGTTTCGTTGCTCATTTTTGTGTGTGGTGATATTATCTGTATAGAATATGCACGATGTTTTCATATCATCCCATTTCCAGAAATATATTCTTTCAAGATCAATTGTGAGTGTGTCGCAGGCGTAAAGAAATACACATGACACCACTCTTTGTAATAATTTTGTCTTTGTTTTTATGGAGATGGGTTTTGCTTCGCTGCATATTGTTTAGTCTCGACAGGGTGAGTTGGTTTTGTTTCGTTGCATATTGTTTAGTTTCGACAGGGTGAGTTGGTTTTGTTTCGTTGCATATTGTTTAGTTTCGACAGGGTGAGTTGGTTTTGTTTCGTTGAATATTGTTTAGTTTCGACAGGGTGAGTTGGTTTTGTTTCGTTGCATATTGTTTAGTTTCGACAGGGTGAGTTGGTTTTGTTTCGTTGCATATTGTTTAGTTTCGACAGGGGGAGTTGGTTTTGTTTCGTTGCATATTATTTAGTCTCGACAGGGGGAGTTGGTTTTGCTTCGCTGAATATTGTTTAGTTTCGACAGGGGGAGTTGGTTTTGCTTCGCTGCATATTGTTTAGTTTCGACAGGGTGAGTTGGTTTTGCTTCGCTGAATATTGTTTAGTTTCGACAGGGTGAGTTGGTTTTGTTTCGCTGAATATTGTTTAGTTTCGATAGGATGAGTTGGTTTTGTTTCGTTGCATATTGTTTAGTTTCGACAGGGTGAGTTGGTTTTGCTTCGGTGAATATTGTTTAGTTTCGATAGGATGAGTTGGTTTTGTTTCGTTGCATATTGTTTAGTTTCGACAGGGTGAGTTGGTTTTGTTTCGTTGCATATTGTTTAGTTTCGACAGGGTGAGATGGTTTTGCTTCGTTGCATATTGTTTAGTCTCGACAGGGGGAGTTGGTTTATCTTCTCTGCTTTTTGTTTACTCTCGACAGGGTGAGATTTTAAAAATATTGTTTACCCTTTGTCAGGGTGCAATGGTTTTCCTTTGATTTCTGTGTATTGTTTTGTCGAATCACCTTTGTTTACGTACCTGGACATGTGGGAGCACGGAGCAATGAAAGAGCGGAATGGTTGGCTAGCTGTGCTGTCATTAAAGTCTGTCAGCCAGGATCATGCAGACGTCATGAATGCTTCACGAGATGCGTGAAGGGCACAGGACTCCGACAACCATGGGTCTACGTCACTCATTCGGAGATGTGAGTAAATATGGGAACGTCCAGAAACGAGCGGCTTAGTTGGCGCATAAAAGGACTTATGAACCAACACAGAACTGGAGTCGTCTGTCGCTGAACACAGCGGGGCGTCTGATCTGAGCACCTACGAACGTGTTCGCAGCGCAATGATGATAACCCTCAAATAACTCAAGAGTCTCGACATAGTGAGATGGTTTAACGAATCAATTCAGAGGAAGAGGTATGTTTACAGCACTCGGAAAAAATGACAAATAAACAACAGAAAAAAACAAAACAAATAACAATATATGGACCGAAGCAGGATCGAACCCTTACTCAGTAGCACAGCGCCTTGCCACGAAAAGCCAAACGCTAGGGAACACTGCCACTCAGATAACTTCTATAGCTCGTTTCAAAACATATGCCCAACTTCAAAACGCTATTACTCTCTAACCGTTTGTTAAATACTTTTGAAATTTTCCAAATGTTATTAGAATGCAAAAGACCCTTTAAATGCATATTTAACAAATATCTTGCAGCTGCAGTTTTCTTAAAGCGGCGATATTTCTTTGATGTTTGTCAAAATTGTAAATTGTGAAGCCCTAAAGAATAGAAATTACCGTAGTTGCTGGTCTACGATTAATTTTCACTAGGTAAAGGCGTGGCCGTAATGGGGAAATAACTGGATAAAACAAAACACCAGGAGAATTATTGTCTGCTCAGTTCGAGGACGGACGATAATAATATCAAGGTATCCTGTATGTCCAATTTTCATAGTTGTGTGGTCCTGAAAAGGACCGTTTGTTGAACTAATTTAAGGTAATATAGGGGCCAACATTGTGGGGGCTATATACTTTCATTCTGAATCAGACGAGTCTAAAAGATTAATAACTGTTTGGGGTTGAACATTCCACAAACCATCATTTTTCCAATATTCCTCTTCCTGTTTTAAGACGTGGTCTTCACATTTAGCCCAATAATCTTTGTCTATATTTAATAAAGCGAGATTAGCAAGAGTCTTTACATCGCATATTTTGAATGTTGTATTTTCATCTACCACTTGTCCTTTTAATTTTGCCCAGATTAGTTCTATTGGATTTCAATGAGCATGGTAAGGTGGCAGCCTCAAACTTATATGACCGTGCTCTTGGATAATCTTATCTATTTGAAAAATCTTTGTCCTCTGTTTTTGCTTTATAGTTATAGTTAGGCGCTGTGCTACTGAGTACGGATTCGATCCTGCTTGGGTGCATATATTGTTCTTTGTTTTTTTTTTTCTGTTGTTGATTATTTGTCATTTTTTCCCGAGCGCTGTAAACATACCTCTTCCTCTGAATTGATTCGCTGATTATCACCTCGTAAGTTTCCCTCTATAAAAATATTCATTTATTATTATTTGTCTCCAGAAATGGTTTCACTTCGCTGTATATTGATTTACGCATGCCAGGCCCGCCGCTGTTCATTTTTGGTTATCCAACTCTGTGTCCCGCTGACCACTTTTTAAGATCATGTTTTCTTTGGTGTCCCTCGGCCTGCCCGACAGGTAAACGAGAAAGAAAAAATAACGAAGTTGTTGCTGGAACTGGCAAGCTCTGTGTGTTTGTTTGACGAAACATCTGTCTTGTAACTCCTACCGCACGATCTAAAAGTCGTGATATCTTCAAGCACTAACGCAAACAAGTTATGTTACAAGATGAAAACGAGTAAAAATGTAAAGGGTACCTGTCACGCTTTGTGGCGGATCGGTAGGAAGGCGTTAGTAACCCCTCTTTTCTATGACCAGTGAGTTGACTGGTGATGTGTTCAAGATGGCGGCCGTGTAAACACGTGTCCCGACACACTATCGAATGTATCGATTTTCGTGCAATAACAGATCTTTCTGAAAGAAATTGATGTAATAATGCATATGAAATAACTGAACAACAAAGGTTGTGAAATCACCAAACATATTTGAACATAGTGATAATAATGGATGTAGTCATTGAAAAAAGCGATAATAGTGAATGCAGTCATTTAAAATAGCGATAAAAATGAATGTAGTCATTGAAAATAGCGATAATAATGAATGTAGTCATTGAAAATAGCGATAATATTGAATGTAGTCGTGGAAAATAACGATAATAATGAATGTAGTCATTGAGCATAACGATAATAATGAATGTAGTCATTGAGCATAACGATAATAATGAATGTAGTCGTGGAAAATAGCGATAATAATGAATGTAGTCGTGGAAAATAGCGATAATAATGAATGTAGTCATTGAATATAACGATAATAATGAATGTAGTCATTGAATATAACGATAATAATGAATGTAGTCACCCCTCGTTTAAAGGACCATTGACTGTGGTATTTCCTGCGCCTTGTTTATTTTTAACACCGGTGACTCATTTTCCTCAATAAAAAAACATCCTGGTTTCCAACAGAATTTATCTGTGGTGTTACCTTTGTCGAGGGAACGTGGCTGGCGCTTGGTTGTAACGATTTTGTTGAAGCAGTCATCGACTCAATGTCCGTGGATGTCGATGAACTAGATCTGATAGAGACTCACTCAACCTCGTTGTGGTGATTGAATGCTGGTTAGTTGTACCGAAGATGGAGATTAATCGCGGTACAAAAGGCAAAGTTGAATGTGTTGGACTGGATATTGGAAATATTGCAGTTTGTCGTAAATCACGCACAGCGCAATTTACGCCTGTTTAAAGTCATTTAAAGGTTTGCCATGAACGAGATTCAATTATCGCGTGAAAGTCAAGAAAACGAATCGATAAGAAAAACTGGATCGTCTCATGAAACTTGTTCCTATTGAGCCAGTTTGTCTCTATGTTGCTTCCAAGAATTGTTGCATAGACGGCAGCTGTAGATTAGCAAAGAGACAAATAAATACGAAGACGTTGAAAGTAGCAAGTTCTGTGTGCGTTTTTGACGACACACCTAATTCACAATGGAAAGTTACAACTGATTAATGTGTAGTGATAGACAGAGAAGAGAAAAAAAAACTGTCCACTGATGAGCTTGTACGCGTCAACAATGAGCAAAAAAGAGATAATTTTTTGTACGGACAACCTGGAATTATCTCTCTCTCTCCCCCCCCCCCCCCCCAAGGTCCAAAATCAGAGAAAACTGTTTGTTCGGTTACGATAACTGTGTTGATGCTGGAATGATTGTTAGCCGTGGACAAGAATATTAGAACTTGGATGGAATACTTGGATCACGTGAATACTTGGATCAATATTATAACTTGGATCACGTGATGTAAGTGGATACACTGGCAATGCTTTATTATTCAGGATATGTGGTGTATACAATGTAATAAAAAATAAAAACAAGCATATAAAGTCTGCTTCCTTAAAACAAAAATATTCTTTAAACATCTTCGATAAAGGAATTACAAGTGATTGCTTATTGGCTACTTGCAAGAGAAACGGACAAAAGGTGGAAAAAGTCCAAATCCATATGTGATGCTGTGCGGTGGACTGAGCGCACCAGGTGGGCGTGTCAAACTTCATTTTCTGCTTAAGTCCAGAAGACGTCATCCAAGGTATGGAGACTCATGCTAAAACGACTAATGAGTGTTTGAACGTAGGAGCTCAAAGATCACCGAAACTAGCACGAGGTTTAGACGACACCCCGAGAAAGGATATCTAGCTCAGCCAAACTAACATATATAAATATTACGCCGGTGTCGTATTTGTTTCCAAAAAAATCCGGTACCCATTTAAGTTTGGATGAGTCATCGATCGAAATCAAACCTGCCCTCAGTAATAGTAAAGGTCCCCTCCAGGACTTTCTAGACGAATGGAATTTGGTTTAGTGGATCTTATATTTTCATTACTAGGGGCGCATGTTTAGGTGATATGGTAGATATCACACAGGCCGCCCTATCTCCGTGTACCCAATTTTAGAGGCTGGGTGAACCCCGGGCCCATGTCGGTCAGAAGAAAAAAAATCGACCACTCCTGGGGATTGAACCTAGACCATTCTGATCAGCGAGTCAGCGCACTAAACACTCAGACTCCGAGGCTCCTCCGTCCGCAGTAGTACACGTTAACTAACCATACTCGGCTCGGCTCTACTCGGCTATCCAAGATGCCGAATACAATTCCGACACAGACAGCTGAACGCGTCTTTACAATACCTAATGCCCGCTTTAGTGTAGGGCTCCAAATCGCACGCAAACTACTGGCCGAAGTTCTTCATGATGGCATGGAACAGAATCTACTACGTGATAATTAACTGGATTTTGTTCTTCATAATGGCATGGAACAAAATCTACTACGTGATAATTAACTGGATTTTGTTCTTTATAATGGCATGGAACAGAATCTACTACGTGATAATTAACTGGATTTTGTTCTTTATAATGGCATGGAACAGAATCTACTACGTGATAATTAACTGGATTTTGTTCTTTATAATGGCATGGAACAGAATCTACTACGTGATAATTAACTGGATTTTGTTCTTTATAATGGCATGGAACAAAATCTACTACGTGATAATTAACTGGATTTGTTCTTTATAATGGCATGGAACAGAATCTACTACGTGATAATTAACTGGATTTTGTTCTTCATAATGGCATGGAACAGAATCTACTACGTGATAATTAACTTGATTGTGTTGCTTGGCTTCGGAATAGTGGACATGGTATTCGTTGCCGATCAACTTCAGCGTCTTGAGTGTTTTTGGACAATATTATTGATTGAAATAATAGACGTGAGGTATCACAAATCACAGACTGTAATAATTGCTTTAAATTTAAGTAAGATATTATTTTATATACCTAAGTGGCAAATTTCGTGTCTCATACATAACGAACCAAGCAACATTTCTGTCTCGGCGTCATAGTTTACTCACTCTAAGGAGGAAAACACAAACTTTATATGGTTGCCGTAGTTGAGATACATAAGCCATACTTCTCTTGACGGTTCCGTGTAAGGATCACTTCGTCCAGCGCATCTCTTTAACTACATAGACCCCGTTAAGGAGGTCAGTTAAAGGGTGAATCGAACGTAGAAGAAAACAAAAGATATATATTGAATTAAAGAATGTGAAAGAAGAAAACATGTTGGTGGAAAGAAACATTTTTTTTTTAAACCGTTCAGTGCTTTCATTGTTATTTAATATAAAAATGCTGTTTTAAAATAGCGGATGAGATTGTTTCCAAGATAAATGAATTAAAATCTTGATTTTGAGCACGACTTTGTCCGCTTACATTTGTAGTATTTTACTCTCTACTGAGCCAGTCCCTTGACTTGAGCAGTGCATCAATAAATTAACAAGCCACCCTATGTTCAGACAATAGGTAATTGAAATCCTCGTCGACATTACTGGCGCCAATAGACGGCCAGGTCGGTGGCTCAATTCTTGTTTAGTATGCCAGGTAAGGAATTTGTCCTGCCAGGTAATCGAATGGTATATTAAAATACAAATAAAACCCACTGTTGCCTGGCAACTCCGTAAGCATTGGCAATATAAGCTGTACTTGGCATTTCATCATCATCAAGTACCGGGCCTGCTGGTGTAGGTGATCATGTCTCTCCACAACTTTCGATTACGACGTTTATTTATCATTTCTGTTGTTGACCTTCTGCCAAGCCATTCTCTTAAGCTGATTCTCATTACATGGCCAACAAATGATGATTGTTTCTTCCTAATATTGTAAATTAGCTCTCTTTTTGCTTTCGCCTCTTTCAGAACGTTTTCATTACTCTTCTTAGCTGTCCATGGTATTCTCAACATTCTTCTGTAAAACTACATTTCTACAGACTCCAGTGATTTTCTTGTCTGTTGTCCTATTGTCCATGATTCACATCCATATGTTAAGACTGGCTCTACATAACATTTAAGAACTCTTTTTCTTGTTTCTATTGTCAAAAATGGATTGCATAGTATCTTCCTCATTTTTTGGAAAGCTGCTTTTGCCTAAGCCATTCTGCATCTCACCTCTGTTGTACATCTTCCGTCTGAGATTAACAAAGTTTCCAAATATTTAAATTCATTTACTTGTTTTAATATTGTTCCACTTGTTTTTATTTTGCACTGATGTGATGTCTTTTTCTTTGTTGTTACCATTACTTCTGTCTTTCTGCTATTAAGGATGAGTCCTTTATTTTTGCTTTCTTTCACTATAATGTCTACCATTTCTTGTAACTCATTTTCACTCTTAACGGTTAAGATAGTATCATCAGCATACCTTAGATTATTTATATTATGACCTCCAATTGTTATTCCAGGCATGTCCTTTATGTATCTTAAAATAATCTCACTATAAATATTAAACAAGTCCGATGACAGCACACAACCTTGCCTAACACGCTGTTTTATTTGTTGAAACATTCCCAATTTTTTTTCCAATTCTTATGGCCACTGTTTGTTGCCAGTACATGTTCTTTATTATTCTTAGATCTTTGCTGTCTACGTTTATGCTTTCTAAAATTTTGATTATTTCTTGGTACTTTACTTTGTCAAATGCTTTGGTATAATCTATGAAACATCGGTAGAAATCCGTTTTCACCTCTATGGCTTTTTCTACTAAAGATCTTATGATGTATACGGCATTGTTTGTTCCTTTACTCTAAGAAAACCACACTGTTCATCACTAATTTCTGGACTTATTTTGTTTCACATGATGATTCTTAGTAATATCTTAGTCATGTGACTCCTAAGGCTTATTGTGCGATGATCACCGCATTCAAACGCGCCAGATTTCTTTGGTAGGGCTATGCATATTGATTTGAGCAGTTCGTCTGGTATATATATCAGCTGTTGTAGATATCATTCAATATTTTTGTTATTATTTCTATTCCAAAATCACCCATGGCTTCAATCTCTTTAGTTATATTATCCGGTCCAGGAGCTTTTCCTGCTTTCATATTGCGCAAGGCGTCTTCCACTTCTTCTTTGAGTATTTCTGGTCCTTCTCCATTATCCTTAATATTTGCTTCTGTTCGATCATCATTATAACGATCTTTAATGTATTCTGTCCATCGTTCCCTTATGCTTTCTGGTTCAATCAACAGTTTTCCTTCCTTTGATCTTAAACATCCAGTTTTTTTATTGCATTTTTCTTCCTGTTAATTCTTCAATTTGTTAGTATATAGCTTTGGTATCTCCTTTTTGTTGCATTTCAATCTCTTTGCATCTCTCTTTTAGCCATGCTTCTTTTGCTTCATTGCATTTTACTGCAATTTCTTTATTTAATCTCTTATACTCATCTTTATTTTCGTTCTTTCTTCTTCTTCTTCTATCCATTAGCTGCAAAATGTCATCTGTCATCCATTTCTTTCTTGAATTTGTCCTCACTGGTGGTATGAACTCTTTTGATGTTTGTTGCATCGATTCTTTTAGCATTGCCCATTGTTCATCAATGCTTTGTGTCTTCTCTATTGCATTGTATCGGTTCTGAATTGTGATTTTATATTTGTCTTGCAACTTGTGTGTGTTAATTTGATGTTAACTGAGGTTCGTGTTGTTGCTTTTACTTTTAATCTAATCTTTCCCACATCTGGTACCTGATCACTATTGTAATCTGCCGCTGGTCTAGTTTTCACACACACCAGACTTTTTCTAAGTCTCTAGCTCATCATTATGTAATCAATTTGATTACGTGCATTACGTTACTTGGCATTTACAAAATGCTAACATTGGCATTGGTTGCAGGAAAACAACAAACTCGCTCCTATTGCTAAAAAGCATCTTTAAATAAAAAAAAATTAATTAATTTAATAATCTATCGACAAAAGGCATTGCAATATCAACATGTAGTGCTCACGAACAACGTTTGTTAAAAAATAGGTCGATAAATTAATGTGTAGGACTTGTTGGTCCTATTACCCAGTTACATAGGCAACGTGTGTATGAAGGACTTATTTAGCAATTGATAGTACTTGTTATTTGAAAAGAGGGCTCATACATTTGTTGGACTGCGGGACAATGTGTTCAGATGTGCTTTGAAGGAAGACAAGTGATTTCAGGAGCATGAACCGTGTGCTCCTGACCACGCCCGCCTAGATAGGTAGGCATTATAACCAGCGAGAATATGGATCAATGTGAAAAGGTCTTCTAAAATAGCAGATGTCACAGATTCTTTCCTAATAGCCAATGGAATCGTTTCTCGGATTGGTTCTGGTTTGGCCGGACTATTGTTTGTTAATGCGTGCTATTTTTGCGAGGCACATTCAAATGGCGATATGCATTTGTCAAAATAAATAATATAATTTGTCACGTTATTCTACGCCATTCACAGGGTATATGTATACTGACGAGGATGAGGCCAGCGCTCGAGATAGAATCGGAGTACGTTGGAGAGACATCAAGGGAACACTACTGACGAGGATGAGGCCAGCGCTCGAGATAGAATCGGAGTACATTATAGAGACATCAAGGGAACACTACTGACGAGGATGAGGCCAGCGCTCGAGATAGAATCGGAGTACGTTGGAGAGACATCAAGGGAACACTACTGACGTGGATGAGGCCAGCGCTCGAGATAGAATCGGAGTACGTTGGAGAGACATCAAGGGAACACTATAATAACGGAAAAGCAAAGTGAACGAAGGTGCCATAAGAGCACAGACAAGCACTTTATACGCTCGCATCACATACAATGATATAAGAAATAAAGAAGAATAAAAGGAAGACTTATGTTCAGAATTATTTTGGTCTAGTCTTCAAGTTTCCCTATGTTAATTATTTCCTCTTGCTTTCAGCAATTGATAAAGGTATTGCGGAGTTAACTGTTGATAATTGCCCTCTTTTCACCATATTTTTCTCACTTTCATAGTTCTTTGGCTGATAAATTAAACAAACGGAGTTGAACAAAAATACACAACCATTTCTGGGTTTGAGAACAAGAGCTTTAGATAGCAATCTCGTCCTAGAAGGAACGACGTATATTTGAGTGTATGTAGAGCAAGTTGTTTTCGGTTATAACAAAATTCACCTTCTTCTCATCGCCTGCTTGCTGGTATTCATTGGGTGCCACCTCCACATGGAAGGGTGGCTAACATGGAGCGCCATTTTACACTTGTTTCTGGTCTTGGTGGTGCACTTTGTCATAGGTTCACCAGGTCCTCTTTTTATGTCATCAGTCTACTTTAGTTTAGGTCTGCCTCTGCCTTGTCTACCTTCTATCTTCTGTTCCAAGATAGTTTTCATTAGAGTATGATCTCTCAACATGTCCCAACAATTTCAGTTCTCTTTTTCGATTTGTGTAAAGTAGTAATTTTTTTCATTTTTTTGCTGATTCAGAAATTTCCTTTTTTGTCTTCTTTTCCTTCCACCCAATTCTCAACATTTTTCTGCAGGTCCGCATTTCAAAGGCTTCATTTTCTGCTCTGTTTTCTTATTTAATGTACATGTTTCTGCACCATAGAGGAATGTTAATTAAATATATTTTATAATTCGTAGTTTTATTTCTAATGTTCTCTACTTTCACGTGGTTATATTTTTTCAAATGGTTAAAATTGGTTTACGCCATTCCTATTTTTATGTTTATTTCTGTCTTACATTTTCCATCATTGGTTATAGTATGCTCAAGATATATGTTTTATTGAACTCTTTTTAGGTTCGTTCCATCTACGTCGATATCTACTTGTATAGTGTGTGTGTTTTCTCTGCTTATAATAATGATTTTAGTCTTTTAACAAATCCGAATAGTTATATCCAAACCATATTTTGGCCCGTCTTGTTTATTTTATTAACTAGTTGCTGTGGGTATTCTGGATTTTCTGTCAGTTATGTGGTATCTTGAGCTTGCTAGCAGCACAAACGTTATGACTGCCACTCTTCTTTTACGTTCGCTCAACGAGTATACTCTTCATCGCACCCTTTGAAAGGACGTTAAATAGAATGTGCTGTTATACACAGAAGCTGATTTGAGCCTTTCGACCAAACATATCCGATTCAGCTACAGCTTTTAAGTACTTGTATGTTTTTTTTGTCTTCGACTTAAGTCGCTTGGCCAGTTATTGTTTCCAGTGATATCTTGAGGAGGTGGAAAAGGATCTTGAAAATTGTAAGTTCACTGATCCTCAACGGGAGCCGTGTGTACACAGATGGGTCAGCACAGAATGCAATAAAGCATGTGGGAGCAGGAGCATACATAGAGTACCAAAATAACACTAGGGATATGAATAAAATAGCAATAGGAAAACAGTGTCACAATTACTATGCAGAAAATCCAAACAATAAAGTTGGCAATATAAAAACTGCTGAACAGTAATCCTAGCCCACAGCTTGTGGTGTTTTTGACAGATGCAAGATCAGTACTCCAGGCACTACAATCCATAAACGTACCACATCTGCAGACTTTATTGACTGAACTCTGCAAGCACCACAGGGTTGCCCTGCAGTGGATTCCTTCTCACTGTGGAATACCAGGAAATGAGAAAGCAGATCAGTTGGCAAAGGAAGATGCAACAGGCACACAACCAGATACACCGGTTACATACAATCAGAGGAAACCGATAATCAAATCTATCAGAAGATCACAGGGCCCAAATCAGGGTGTCTTTCATAATATGAATAGATGGGAACAAGTTATCATTATACGCCTCATAACATGACATAATGACCTCACAGTCACATGTATACAAAATTCAAGATCGGCACCTCAACTACATGTACATGTGGACAGGCGCCCCAGACCGCTGAAAACATACTTCAAGACTGTACTGAATATATACACACCTAACTGAGGAAAATCCATTGGCCTAAAGATACAACACAACCGACAAAACTATATGGACCACTGCAAGAATTACAAAAGACAGTAACATTTATACAGGAAACGACATTGCAGATATAGACAATATTTCAGGCGAACGACAGATAGACCCCACGGGAGCTGTCAGCTATGAGTCACTAAGCAGCTCAGGCATTGTTGTGTGTCTTAGCCTTCATCCCTATCGTGTACTCTTCGTGGAACAAGTTACTTCATCTTAACTCCAGTTGCTACTATTCTCCCTTCACCGGAGTGATTGACACAGACGACAGTTATTGATCCAGCCTCGGTGCATGCGGGACTTGTTCCCATAATGCAGTGCTCTTCAACCTGGGAACTACCGCCCACTACAGGACGATTCTCACTTATAGGTGGGCGGTAGTAAAATAGCTACATATTTGAAATATAAAATATAGAATCGGTGGATGATCGGGGAACTGTATTCTCTTTCTAAATGTTCTAAAACATCAACAGCCAGAGTACCCTTATAATTTGGTCTGAGCATGACCTCAATTAAATGGACAAGACCGGTCCATCTGGTTTGAGTCTGAGGTGTGTAGTGACTGCTTGACACCTATCTTTGCACTTTATCATCGTCAACCGACCTACCCTTGCACACCTGCTGTTAGTATGATCTTGTTACACCAACAAATACCCCTCTCTTGCTGAAGAACGTCTCTCTCTTCTTCTGTTTTTATTCTGTATTGACAACTACAATTCTTTTAAACTAAACGGGTGTTCCCAAAGGATTATAACCCATTCATAACTCCTATATTTGGAGTGCAGTGATGATGACCCGCAAATAACTCAATAACCTATTGATCATCCGATACTGTTGGATATGTGATTGGAGTTCTTTATGTGTGCTTCTGATTTGATCATACTGTTTTAAACAAAAAATTGATTGTGACTTTAAAAAATCTGAAAACTTGTCTCTAAAAAGAAAGAAAATGCTCATGGTTATTTACCTGACTATTTGAAGATGGGATTCATTGAATTTATCAGAAACAATGTGTTTACTAAGCCACAAAATATTTTCTAACGAAGCAGTGAAGTCAAGTCAATTGTAGGAACATCTTGCAACAAATCATAACAAAAATAAAGATAAGCCCCCTTGAAATATTTTTAAAAATTGTTTAAAAGGTTTGAAAATCGTTGTACAATAGCAACATCCCTCAATAAACAAAATGTAAAGAATGAGGATGGATTAACTGCATCTTATCTATCTATCTATTGACCTTTCGAGCCGTAACCGGCCCATAGGGCGTAGACCAAGATACACCTTCTCCTATATGAATTTTTGTTCTAGCAGTTTTCTTTTAAAGATATTTTATCAAATCTCGCCATCTGTCTCTGTTCTGTGCAAGCAGTTCTATCTCATTGAGGGAGCCGATTCCTGCTGCTCTTGCCTCTCTCATCAATGTTCTTCTCAGTGTCTCCCTGGGTCTTCCTCTTTTTCTTTTACCTGTTGTTTCCCATATGAGGGCTTGCTTTGCTATTCGATTATTATCTCTTCTCATCACATGTCCAACGTATGACCATCGTCTTTCTTTATTACTGAAGATATTAGTGGTTGATTGGCGATTTCTCTAATTTCCTCGTTTGTTTTGAATTCGTTCCATTCTATACCAAGTATTTTCCTTAGACATTTATTTTCGAATGCGTTCAACTTTGTTTCTATATCTCTTGTTGTTTTCCAGCTTTCACACGCATACGTAAGGGTTGATAGTACATTTGATTTGAATAGCCTAAGTTTTGTGTTTGTGCTAATGAGTTTTGATTTCCACAACTTTTCAAGGCTTCTGAAAGACATTGCTGCTTTAGCCAGTCTGATTCTAATTTCTTTGCTCGTATCCCCTTCTCGATCAATGTGACTTCCAAGATAGATGAAGTGATCGATCTCTTCTACTGGTTTGTTTTCCATGTATATTTTGTCACTTGTTGGAATTAAACTTTTCATGACTTTAGTCTTTTCATGATTGACCTCAAGCCCAATTTTGCTGGCTATTGATGATAGTTCATTTGTGTTTTCCTGCATCGTTTTTATCTGATTGCTGATGAGAACTATGTCATCAGCAAAGTCCAGGTCCTCCAAATGGTCTCCTTGTATCCATTCGATGCCTTTATTACCAGTGCAGCATTTCTTCATTATGAAGTCCATAACAATTCCAAATAACAAGGGCGATAAAATACATCCTTGTTTAACCCCAGTTTCTATTGGGAAACATTCGCTCAGTCCTTCCTCTGTTCGAACTGCACATGTGTAACCATCATACATGTCTTTGATAATATTTATGATTTTTGATGGTAAGCCATATTGCTTCAGAATTTTCCACAAAGAATCTCTATGAATACTATCAAATGCTTTTTTGAAGTCGATGAAGTTAAGTACAAAAGGTTTTTGCTTTTCAATGTGTTCCTCCAATATAAGTCGTAGAGTGAAAATGTGGTCAAGACAGCTTCTCCCTTTTCTAAACCCAGCCTGTTCTTCACGCATTACTGTATCTATTGAATCCTTTATTCTATTTAGGATGATTTTACAGAATAATTTTGAGGCAACTGACAAAAGTGTCACGCCTCTCCAATTGTTACAATCTCTAAGATTGCCCTTTTTTGGGATCTTAACAATGATTCCTTTTTTCCATTTATGAGGCGTCTTCTCTGTTTTCCAAATGATGTTGAACATTTTTTGGAGATGTATTAAATTATGGCTATCAATTGCCTTGAGGATCTCAGCTGTTAACTTATCCTCTCCAGCAGCCTTGTTATTGGTCATTAGCTTTAAGGTGGTTTCTATTTCACTCAAGGTGAAGTCATCTAAATTTACATCTAATTCTGCTGCTGGTGTTTCAGCTTCAAAATCTATTAAACTGTGAGGTAGTGGACGGTTAAGAATTTCTTTGAAGTGTTCCGCCCAACGGGCTTTTATGTCTGCGCTTGTTGTTAGCATTAATCCAGATTTGTCTAGAATTGGTGTTCCACTGGATGTATAGGTGTTTGTCAGCATCTTTTGTACAGTATAAAGAGTTCTGCTGTCTCCTGTAATTGCAGCTGTCTCTGCTTTCTCTGCCAAGTTGTCTATATAAGCTCTTGTATCTCTTCTTGCCGAACTTTTCACTTTGTTGTCTAATTCTTTGTATGTTGCTTTTGCCAGAACCTTTCCAAGATCTGTCTTTACATTAGTCATGGCTCTCTTCGCTTCTCTTCTTTCTTTGATGTATTTCCATGTGGTGTCTGAGATCCAAGCTCGTTTTTCCATTTTCTTCAGACCAGCACTTGCTTCTGCTGCTGTCATTAGTATTTTGCTCTGTGAGTCCCACATTTCATTGATATCTAAGTCTATTTCACCAAGTGCTGAATAACAATTACTTAGCTCTATGTTAAACTTTTCCTTTATTGCTTCATCTTTCAGTTTATGACTATCAATTTTATGTGTAATTGACCTCTTCTGTTGGTTTCTAAATTTTAATCTTATTTTCCCAATGCACAGGTTGTGGTCACTATTAACATCAGCACCTCTGTATGCTCTTACATCTATTAATGATGATCTGAATTGTTGTTTAATACATAGGTGGTCAATTTGATTTGATGTTCTATCATCAGGAGATATCCATGTTGTTTTGTGGATATTTTTATGTGGAAATAATGTCCCACCTATAACTAAATTTTCTATTAAACATAATTCTATTAATCTTTCTCCATTCTGACTTGTTGTATTACAGCCTTCTCTCCCCATCACATGTTCCACTCCTGCGTTATCTTGTCCTACTTTGGCGTTGAAGTCTCCCATTACAATTAAAAGATCGTGTTTTGGTATTTTGTTTATAAGTTGTTGCAGTTGGTTATAAAAATCATCCTTAACTTCATCATCAGCTTCGTTAGTAGGCGCATAACATTGAATAATTGAAAGTCTTCCATGTTTTGTTTTGTATCGTGTTCGTATCAGACGGCTGTTTACCGGTTCCCATTCTAATAAACTTCTTGCAGCTTTGTCTGTCATCATTATGCCTACTCCTTCACGGTGTTTTCCATCTTCCCTTCCAGAAAAAACTACTATTTTATTATCAATAGATCTCCTACCTGTTCCAGGCCAGCGCATTTCGCTTAATCCTAAAATATCTAGATCGTATCTGTCCATCTCGCTCGCGACCTGAGCCGAAAAAACTATCACTACTATCTACTGCTAATTTACACATTCTGTATCAGGTCTACGTTTCATTAACAACATCGTTTTTACGATAGCGGCTTGTTAAACCTCTGATCAACGGTTCTATACCAAGCCGGAGAAAAATAATTCCTCCATTTTGGAAACAACCGGAAACCGCATCTTATAGTATATCACAATTAATTGTATGATGTGGTACAAGTCATAACATTGGAGAAAGTGGACAACAATGAGCAATATATTGTTACTTTTAGACATGGGAGCCGCGATAGCTCAGTGATTAGTGAACTGGACTATAAAGGGCAAGAACGGCTTCCGGGTTCACCCAGCCTTAAATGGGCACCTGATTTTTTCTGGGAAAGTAAAGCGGCACGGGTGTAATACCGACCACATTACCCCAAAAATCATGTGCTGAAGGTCTGTAAAAATCATGGTCACTAACACCATATTCCCTATAAGCCACTTGTGTGACGGGGTTCTTCATTTTTTTTTTTACGTACCCTCAAGCCTTTTTACATTTAGACATAGAAGTGTGTTGGCTTTCAAAGGGCACATGCTTGACTCATTTGTTGAATTCTATAAGAGTATCTTATGGTTTTTGACACTGAAAATGAGGCCGCTCTCTGTCAACAATTATAAACAATAAAGCATTATGTATTTATTTCGCAGGAAATTTAAAGAAATTTAATGAAATTAATTTACAATTTCAAAAAGCCAATATGATATTAGTCAATTGTAAATCTGATGTGTCATTATTTATAGAAAAACTTGGCCTTTTCCAACATAATATTCATAAAAGTGAATGTTATCAGTTTGTTGAATTGTCGTCAATAAAAGATGATGTGAGTCCAGCGGAGGTAGTCACCTTCATGAACTTAAATTGGATGTGGAAAAGCGATTTAACGATATTTTGAACTTCAAAGTATATGGGTGATGGTAAATTTTTTTTTACAGCAAATGTTGTTGAGAGTGATAACAACATGTCAAGAAGAAATATTGCATCTTAAATGTGATGCAGAGAGAAATGAAGTGGTAACAATGATGGTTGATACAAAAAGTGACCCAAAATAATGCCTGCCATATATCCAAAAATATGGAAAGTAATATTACATTTACTGCTACCATTCCCTACCTCATGTCTAGTGTATTCAGGTTTCAGTGCTGTAAATCATATTGTCACCAGACACAGTGTGAAGGTCACCGAAAGAGACCTACGCTTATTCATTACAAAAATAGAACCAGATATCCAACATTTATTTGCTCAGCATCAAGTTCTAGGATCTCATTCAATGAAAGGCAAATGAAATTGATTTTTATTTCTTCAATTATGGAAGTTTCTTCAATTTAAATTTTAGTGGGCGGTAGATTTATCAGTGAAAGTGTACAGAAGTGGGCGCTGGGCATGACAAGGCTGAAGAGCACTGCTATAATGGACGCCTTTTCTAGTGCCGTTACTGTGCCCGAGGGCCTTGAGTGTTTACATGGCTCTATGAAGTCAGTCGACTAACCGCCCTTACACTACAGCCAACAGCTTGTTATTTATATCTTTTACTTTCTCATAGATCAGTATTATACAAGTCCTGTTACTATTATTAAAAAAAAATGTAACATGTGTGCTGTTTGCCTTATGTCAAAATGTTATATATGTCATGACTTATTGCCATATTTTATTGAGTTTACTCGATAACATGCTTTTGTCGCGTCTTAAAAATAATATATCTTTCTGCAAGTGTGCCACTCTTTGTCGACTTTAGCACGTGTGTCTCCCCGAGATTTCTATAATGTTGATTATCATTTATCTGCAAGTGTGCCACTCTTGGTCGACTTTAGCACGTGTGTCTCCCCGAGATATCTATAATGTTGATTATCATTTATCTGCAAGTGTGCCACTCTTGGTCGACTTTAGCACGTGTGTCTCCCGAGATATCTATAATGTTGATTATCATTTATCTGCAAGTGTGCCACTCTTGGTCGACTTTAGCACATGTGTTTCCCCGAGATATCTATAATGTTGATTATCATTTATCTGCAAGTGTGCCACTCTTGGTCGACTTTAGCACGTGTGTCTCCCCGAGATATCTATAATGTTGATTATCATTTATCTGCAAGTGTGCCACTCTTGGTCGACTTTAGCACATGTGTTTCCCCGAGATATCTATAATGTTGATTATCATTTATCTGCAAGTGTGCCACTCTTGGTCGACTTTAGCACGTGTGTCTCCCCGAGATATCTATAATGTTGATTATCATTTATCTGCAAGTGTGCCACTCTTGGTCGACTTTAGCACATGTGTCTCCCCGAGATATCTATAATGTTGATTATCATTTATCTGCAAGTGTGCCACTCTTGGTCGACTTTAGCACATGTGTCTCCCCGAGATATCTATAATGTTGATTATCATTTATCTGCAAGTGTGCCACTCTTGGTCGACTTTAGCACATGTGTCTCCCCGAGATATCTATAATGTTGATTATCATTTATCTGCAAAATGGACTTTCAGGATACCTGAAGACACGTAGATGAAGTTTGTAGCTATCGCTTGGTAACTAGTTGAACTGCATGATTATTGTCAAATGACGTAACCAACTACTTTCCAACTTTCTATATTAATTCGATGTAACTGATAATTTCAACAATATATGTAATGCCACCATTTCTTCTTCTCAAGGTGGCCTTAATAGTTTATCTTAAGCACCTTATTTCAAGTTATTCCCCTTCATTATCATCAGCATGTGCCGTCTCATTCGAAGGTTGGTTACATTGGAGCATCACTTCACTTTGTCTCTTGCTTTGTGGGTACGCGCTATTATAGAGTTTATGGGGACATGTGAGGTCAATGTTAGTCTACCATTTTGTGATGTGTATTACCGTAGCTGACACCAATGAGTATATTATTGAGACTTCAAAACTCTAGTATATGTCAGGCACTTAATTTCACGTATAAATTTTGTCTCCATACTTCTTGAACTAACATTTCAGATATGAATTGGTACAGGTAAAGTACGAGACTTGAACCGGCGTCTTAGCACGCGAGTTTTCACCCATATGTGCTCGGCCGCGTATCCAGAAGTGTTTGGAGACTTCTGGATAGTGTCGTTTCAAGCATCGAAACTCACGATGCGAGGCGGCAATCTCCACCTTCCCAATGTACTACCCTGGTACCCATTTCCCTGGTGCCAGCGGCTGGGTCGACCGTGGGTTTTTTTTCCCCCAACCACGAGTACAACTCACGCTGTTTCCAGCGGGAATCGAACACGGGTTGTCCGAACGTCGATAGCCCAGTCGGGTGGTTTTCCCAACTAGGCTACCGAGACCCCTATGGGTATTTACGCCAAGTGAGCACGCCTTAAATCTATATAAGAAAAGAACTTTCAGAGTGTGTCCTATCCAGCGCCATCATCTTCGCTGTATCTCTTTGTCCACTGGTACTGGTACTTTTCCATAATTCCACGTTAGTGATTTTGTCCTGCCTTTTCCATCCATTTACTATGTGCAAGCGTCCATTAATGAATGTCTATATCTTCATGTTTCACAATCATATAATAATGTTGATTAAACATCATCATCATGTGCCATACCGGTTGGCGTAGGTGATCATGTCCCTCCACAATCTTCTATCTACAGTGCATCGTATCAGTTCTGTTGTTGACTGTTTTCCATGCCATGACACCAAGCTATCCAGTATTTTCTCTCTTTGTCGCCCGCGATCTCTCTTTCCTTTTATTTTGCCAGTTGTAACCAAGTATTCCAACTTTCCTCTTCTCATAATTGCCCCGAAAAATGTTGATTAAACATAGCAGCTAAAAATGTTTATTTTTGTATTTAACTCAGTTTACTTGCATTTCCATAAGTTTCCTAGTGTAACGAAGGAAGCGCCTCTTGCTTTTTGAATCCTTATTTTGGTAGCATTCTTTGTTCCGCCTTCATTGCCTATATTACTGCCCAGATGTGTGTAAGATTTTACCTCTATTAGGGGTATTTCTCCTATTGTTGTTTGGTTATTGCTAAGTACATTAATTCTCATAATTTTGGTCTTATCTCTATTTATTTTCAGTCCCAGCTGTTGTGATCTCTCGTCAAGTATGCTCATTTTATTTTGTTTCCGTTGATGATTTATATTATAGGAGAGTTATGTCATCGGCAAAGTCTAATGCATTAAGTTGCTTGGTCGGTTACCACTGGATTCCATTTCTTTTTTTTTTCTGCGTTATTCTCATAAATCCAATCTATGGACAGCAGAAAGAGAAATCCAATCCTCAATCCTCTGCATTTGCGTTACTTATATGGCCCGTGTTTGACTTTGGCAACATTTATAAACGATACGAATAGATTTAGACTATCATTGTTTGTTGCTACTTTCTTTGGCGACAGTTGTTATGAGCGTTGAGTATGCTCATCTTATTTCATCAATTTTTGGCCTGTTTGAAGCAGAACAGGATGGACGTTCGATCACAAACACACATATATAGATTGATTTTACTTTTTAGTTGTGGGTTACACACTTTTAAAAAAATGTGGTCAATGCATCATAGCAACCGTTTATGTAGAAGAAATAGATGTGCATTACGATTATATGAAATACAATTATGTGGGTCTGAGTTACAAGTTACCTGAAATTGTGTACGAGACTGGGTTACGAATTATATACTTTTTCTTTTGAAATTCGGACTCAGAAGGGACCTAGATGAATGTAACCATCTTGTTAGGACCTAGATGAATGTCACCATCTTGTGGTGACCTAGATGAATGTCTCCATCTTGTTAGGACCTAGATGAATGTCACCATCTTGTGATGACCTAGATGAATGTCTCCATCTTGTTAGGACCTAGATGAATGTCTCCATCTTGTTAGGACCTAGATGAATGTCACCATCTTTTGGTGACCTAGATGAATGTCTCCATCTTGTAGTGACCTAGATGAATGTCACCATCTTGTGGTGACCTAGATGAATGTCTCCATCTTGTTAGGACCTAGATGAATGTCACCATCTTGTTAGGACCTAGATGAATGTCACCATCTTGTGGTGACCTAGATGAATGTCACCATCTTGTTAGGACCTAGATGAATGTCACCATCTTGTGGTGACCTAGATGAATGTCTCCATCTTGTAGTGACCTAGATGAATGTCTCCATCTTGTGAGGACCTAGATGAATGTCACCATCTTGTAGTGACCTAGATGAATGTCTCCATCTTGTAGTGACCTAGATGAATGTCTCCATTTTGTAGTGACCTAGATGAATGTCACCATCTTGTTAGGACCTAGATGAATGTCACCATCTTGTTAGGACCTAGATGAATGTCACCATCTTGTGGTGACCTAGATGAATGTCACCATCTTGTTAGGACCTAGATGAATGTCACCATCTTGTGGTGACCTAGATGAATGTCTCCATCTTGTAGTGACCTAGATGAATGTCTCCATCTTGTTAGGACCTAGATGAATGTCACCATCTTGTAGTGACCTAGATGAATGTCTCCATCTTGTAGTGACCTAGATGAATGTCTCCATTTTGTAGTGACCTAGATGAATGTCACCATCTTGTTAGGACCTAATATGAATGTCACCATCTTGTAGTGACCTAGATGAATGTCTCCATCTTGTAGTGACCTAGATGAATGTCTCCATCTTGTAGTGACCTAGATGAATGTCTCCATCTTGTTTGGACCTAGATGAATGTCTCCATCTTGTAGTGACCTAGATGAATGTTTCCATCTTGTAGTGACCTAGATGAATGTCACCATCTTGTTAGGACCTAGATGAATGTCCCCATCTTGTTAGGACCTAGATGAATGTCTCCATCTTGTTAGGACCTAGATGAATGTCACCATCTTGTGGTGACCTAGATGAATGTCTCCATCTTGTAGTGACCTAGATGAATGTCACCATCTTGTGGTGACCTAGATGAATGTCTCCATCTTGTTAGGACCTAGATGAATGTCACCATCTTGTTAGGACCTAGATGAATGTCACCATCTTGTGGTGACCTAGATGAATGTCTCCATCTTGTAGTGACCTAGATGAATGTCTCCATCTTGTGAGGACCTAGATGAATGTCTCCATCTTGTGAGGACCTAGATGAATGTCACCATCTTGTGAGGACCTAGATGAATGTCACCATCTTGTAGTGACCTAGATGAATGTCTCCATCTTGTAGTGACCTAGATGAATGTCTCCATCTTGTGAGGACCTAGATGAATGTCTCCATCTTGTGAGGACCTAGATGAATGTCTCCATCTTGTTAGGACCTAGATGAATGTCTCCATCTTGTAGTGACCTAGATGAATGTCTCCATCTTGTGAGGACCTAGATGAATGTCTCCATCTTGTGAGGACCTAGATGAATGTCTCCATCTTGTAGTGACCTAGATGAATGTCCCCATCTTGTAGTGACCTAGATGAATGTCTCCATCTTGTAGTGACCTAGATGAATGTCTCCATCTTGTAGTGACCTAGATGAATGTCTCCATCTTGTAGTGACCTAGATGAATGTCTCCATCTTGTGAGGGCCTAGATGAATGTCTCCATCTTGTGAGGACCTAGATGAATATCTCCATCTTGTAGTGACCTAGATGAATGTCTCCATCTTGTGAGGACCTAGATGAATGTCACTATCTTGTTAGGACCTAGATGAATGTCTCCATCTTGTAGTGACCTAGATGAATGTCTCCATCTTGTGAGGACCTAGATGAATGTCTCCATCTTATGAGGACCTAGGACTTAGTAAAGTGACTGTAAGGGCGTGGATATAAAGTTGGGGTAACAAAGAGTTTACTCTTCTAACGTGAAATGGAGTACATTTAATTTTGCAATAAAGTGGCATATTCTTAGGTATTAAACTAACATTGTTGTATACAAATATAGTACGTTTATTAGTGAGCGAAATTATACATGTTTTTTGCTAAATATTATATTAGATATTTCAAAGGCATTCACATAGCCACGAGAAATTGTGTATTTAATTGATGTTGTAATTTGAGATTGACACATCGTCTTCACTCAGTTTTTGTCTTTCTTTTATGTTTCTCTTTTTCCCCACTTTCCTTTCCTCCTTTTGTTTATTTATGTACAGCTCTATCTTTCTTTCTGTCGCTTTTTGTGTCTCACTTTATATAGTACCTTGTTTTCTCTCTCCCTGTCAGTTTATTTCTTTTTCCCTATTTCACACGCATGTATCCATCTTTTCTTAGACGCTAATCTCGTTAAACGAGTTTCCCTTCTGCTACAATGTTTTGTGTTGCTGAACATTCTTTGATTTGTGCTTGCTCTGTTACACAAATTGTAGCATATCTACCCTGACAGATCACGTCCTCAACATGCAAGTATAATGCAGCCTATTGGTTTGTCCACGTCACATTGAAATAACATAATAGGCGATCTTTCACTTCACATTGAAATAATATAAACAGGCTATCTTTCACTTCACATTGAAATAATATAAACTGGCTATCTTTTGTTATAGTATATTTATTGTTTAATGTCCATAAGTGCATATCTTGCATTCGATCTCTCTATCACTTACTTACGTTTATCAGAAATGTGAAACACAGTTCTTGAAAACTCTCAAACACTTCACTATTAAAGTTCATATGTTCATTGCTATCCTTATTACTCTCTATCAACTTACTTAATAACTTCTCAACTGACTTAAAACTACAACTTGAAGATTCTTAACTTCTACTAACTGCCTTCGGCAGTTCAGCCGAACCCGGACTACGCTTACTTAGTCCACATTCTGATTTCTCTCTCTCTCTGTGTCTAATCTAAAGTGCTTGGATTCTATTGTGTTGAAGGTTATATACTCAGCCACAACTCTTCGCGTGAAAATCAGTAGCCAATTAAATTGTCGCAAAGTGACAAATTACAACCTTTCTGATCACTTGGATCGGTCAACTCTCATAACTCTGTGTCCGAAACTTGAACCATTCCCCAGATTTGACAATAACACTTTGTTTTTGTGAAATCTCTATACCCTATTCAAATTGATTACCTCATGTCAATGACCTTTCCTGGTAGTTGGATGACAACTTATTTATCAGACGACCAAAGTCATGGGGTCAATGCATGCTATTGTCATGTGCCTACTCTCACTTCCACAAACTTGGTTGAAGTGGAAATTTCCATTCTTTAACTCATTATCGTGTCCAGTAATTCTGTTCTGGGCCTTCCTACCTTATCTAGGTGGGTGTCCTTGTTATGTCCGAGTATAATTCCTCGGTGGGTGTCCCTATCCCTACTATAAACTTTTATTCCCTTAACTTGCTATTCTGGCTGGAATTTTCCATACAAAAAATGTATGTCCTAACTACTGATGGTCGCTACCATATGTTACTGCTGTTTTCCGTTAAAGAAACGGGTAACAACTAAGTTACCTGCTCCCATGCTTTCACTAGCTTACTCTATTACATCTTTCACCTCACTTTGAAATAACATAAACATGTTATCTTTCACTTCATATTGAAATAGCATAAATAGGCTATCTTTCACTTCATGTTGAAATAACATAAATATGCTATCTTTCACTTCACTTTGAAACAAAAATAAACAGGGTATCCACTTCACTTTGAAATAACATAAACAGGCTCTCTTTCACTTCACTTTGAAATAACATAAACAGGCTCTCTTTCACTTCACACTCGTTCCTTCACCACATCTCCACCCCTCCCCCCTCCCTTTTTCCCCCAATACAACTGAAATGGTCACTCGCCTCAAGACGGTTGATATTGTCGACGCAGTTCTCTTCTCCCCCCCCCCCCCCCCCCCCCAAAAAAAAAAAAAAAAAAAAGTACAAAATCTGAACGTGCCGATCGTCTTGCTGTGATTAGTTCTCCACTTTATACCGCACAGCTTCCGCGTGTGAGTTCACTTTTGTTTGTGAGTGCGGCAAGTGTTTCCTATAGAGTGCTTCCTTTTTTTACTTACCGAGCCGACCTACTTCATACGGGCAGCGTTGCCCTGGTTTATCCCTTATTAAGTCCACAAAAGGCAAACATTTTCAGATTACTTTTTTCTTCTTATGCCTCCCGCAGCTAACTCGATAGTGGTAAAGTCAGCAGTTGTGCATCGCATCAATATTGCCTTATATTTTGAACGCAACAAATGCTGCTGCCTCTGTTTTATATATGCAGATCTAAACATAATTTACACCATATGTGGTTGTCGTATGACGCTTTGGTCAGTCATAGAGACTTGGTCGCTAATGTGTGCTTTTCTTTTTTGGCGACTTAAAGAAAAGTTGTAGAAAAATGGTTTTATTTTTTAGCATAGAAACTGCACGATGAGTGAATGCTCTTATAACACGCTGTCATCTTTTTTTCATCTCATCATAATAAAAGCCCTCTTAACTCCTCGTGGAGAATGAAAGCTATTCTAACTCTCGTGGAGCACATGGCTTAAACAAAGCTATGAAATGATTTATGGGTTTACAAATTATTTAATAATAATTATAATAGCGCACTAACGGAAACTATCCATCATCATTTATCATTACCGCTGTTATCTCAATTGTGAGGAGTTTCTGAGAAATTTATAAAGGGCTGATTAATAAAGGCCACGTGCCCAGTGCAGTAATCACAAGGCGTTCACGTTGCAGTATTATTTCACCCTCCAAAACAAGCAAAGCTTTCTATTTCCCTGTCGTGAGTCGATCGTGCGTCCATCTTGTTTGGTTAAGTAACGAGCCCCGTCACGCCAAGTGGGCATATACAGAATATGGTGTTAGTGACAGTAATTTTACAGACCTTCAGCACATGATGTTTGGGGTAATATAGTCAGTGTTACGCCCGTGCCGCTTTACTTTCTAAAAAAAAAAAAAAATCAGTGCCCATTTAAGGCTTGATGAACCCGGAAGCCGTCGGTCAGGATCGAACCGACCTCTTGTATCTTGTAGTCCAGTAAACTAGCCATTGAGCTATCGCGGCTCCTTCTTGTATTGGGTACCGACATGTTTTTGTGGAAATTGACTAAAACTTTATCATTTCTCACTGTTTTGTAAGGCGCATAACACACCTACCCACACTCTGGACATAGTTTCTGTGTTTTTTGTTTGAATTATCTAAGATACGTACCCGTTTGTACTTAAATAGTTCTTCTTCACTTCTACCTTTTTAGCTCCCTGTGGAGCATAGGTCTTCAACAAACACTTTCCAAGTTGTTCTGTTTCTTGCCATTCTTTTAAGATCATTCCATGTCTTCCCCATCATCTACCTCTCTGCTTCGATCTGTCTTCTCCAAGAATTCCTTGGTCTTCCTCTTTGTCTTTTCCCCTGGGGATTCCAAAAAAAAGGGCCTGTTGTGTAATACTCTCAGTTGGCTTCCGTAGTGTGTGTCCTATCCAGCGCCATCGTCTTCGCTGTATCTCTTTATCCACTGGTATTTGGCTGGTACATTTCCATAATTCTATGTTAGTGATTTTGTCCTACCATTTCCATCCTTTTATTCTGCGTAAGCATCCATTAATGAAAGTCTGTATCTTCGTGATTGTCAATTTTGTTGTTCTCCGTGTTTCACAGCCATATAATAGGACCGACAAAACATTTGAGTTGAAAATTTTATTTGTGTATTTAACCTAATTTATTTGGATTTCCATATGTTTCCCAGTGCAATCTATCTATCTATCTATCTTTCGTTCGCCTGAAGTATTGTCTATATCTGCAATGTCGTTTCCTGTATAAATTTTACTGTCTTTTGTAATTCTTGCAGTGGCCCATATAGTTTTGTCTGTAGTGTTGTATCTATGGGCCAATGGATTTTCCTCAGTCTACTATATTCAGTGCAGTCTTGAAGTATGTGTTCAGCAGTCTGGGGTGCCTGTCCACATGTACAAGTAGTTGATGTGCCAATCTTGAATTTTGTATACATGTGACTATGGAGTCGATTGTGTCCTGTTCTTAGGCGTATAATGATAACTTGTTCATATCTATTCATATTATGAAAGGCATCCTGATTTGGGGCTTGTGGTCCTCTGATTGATTTGATTATCTGTTTCTTATGATGGTATGTAACTGGTGTATCTAGTTGTGTGCCTGTTGAACCTTCCTTTGCCAACTGATCTGCTTTCTCATTTCCTGGTATTCCACAGTGAGACGGGATCCACTGCAGGGTAACCCTGTGGTGCTTGCAGAGTTCAGTCAATAAGGTCTGCAGATGTGGTAATTTTCTGGATTGTAGTGCCTGGAGTACTGATCTTGCATCTGTCAAAAACACTACAGGCTGTGGGCTAAGATTACTGTTCAACAGTTTTTCTATTGCCAACTTTATTGCTTGTATTTCTGCATCATAATTGTGACAATATTTCCCTGTTGCTATTTTATTCATATCCCTAGTGTTATTTGGGTACTCTATATATGCACCTGCTCCCCCATTCTTTACTGCATTCTGTGCTGATCCATCTGTGTACACACGGATCCATAGGTCTTGTGGGTATTCTTCATCCAGGAAACTGAGAGTTATTGTTTTTCGCTGTAGACTATTATATATCCTCATCAAGGCCAGCTCCTTGTCGTGGGGATGGGGCTTAACAGTCACCAGTGACTGAAAACTAAGACTGGCCAGGCCTTCCTACAACCGAGCAAGACGACAGTCTGCTCTAGCAAGTTCAAGTGCTGAAGTCGGAGGCAACCAGGCAAAAGGCGCACGACAATCAGGATGCCACGCACTCAACGCAAATGGAAATATGTCCCAGTGCAATGAAAGCTCCTCTTGCTTTTGATATCCTTATTTTGGTATCATTTTCTGTTCCTCCCTCTTTATCTATATTACTGCCTAGATACATGTAAGATTGTATGTCTAGTAGAAGTATTTCTCCTAGTTGTAATTGGTTATTGCCACTGTAATAATTCTCATAATGTTGGTCTTATCTCTATTAAGCTTCTGTCCTAGCTGTAGTGATCTCTCATCAAGTATGCTCATTTTATCCTGCATCTGTTCATGGCTGTGTGATAGGAGAGCTATGTCATCAGCAAAGTCTAAATCATCAAGTTGTTTGGTTAGTGACCACTGGATCCCATTTCTGTTGTTTTGAGTTATTTTCATAATCCAATCTATGACCAGTAGAAAGAGAAATGGAGACAGAAGGCATCCCTGCCTTACTCCTGTTCTTATTTCAAATGCTTCTGTAAGCTGTCCTTCATGCACCACACTACATTTCGTTCCTTGATACATTGTTTTTATCAGATTAATAAACTTTATGGGGATTCCGTAATGACTCAGCAACTTCCAAATCATTCTTCTGTCTAAACTATCAAATGCCTTTTCGTAATCTATGAATCCAATATAAAGTGGGGATTTTAGTTCTAAACTAAACTGGATAGACCTAAAGAAAGCATTTGATAAGGTATGGAAGGAAGGGCTTTTGAAGAAACTGAGAAATTATGGAGTAAATGGCAGGATGTACAAATGGGTCAAAGCATACCTGCATAACAGGAGAGCCAGAGTGCAACTGGATGGTCTTAAGAGTAAGAAGGTCTTATTGCGCCAGGGCGTTCCACAAGGAGGGGTACTATCTCCAACACTTTTTCCGATCTACATCAATGACCTAGTTACTGAACTACCACATGGCATCAAAGTGGCAATGTATGCAGATGACTTGGTAATGTGGTGCACAGAGGAGTATGCAACAGTGGCCTCCAAATTGCTACAAAGAGCTATGAATGCACTGAATTCATGGACAAATAGATGGTGTATCAGCATCAATACAGACAAATGCAGTACTACACTTTTCACACTCTCCCCAAAACAAAAAGCAGGAGCCATCTACATAAACAATGAGCCTGTGAAAGAAGACATACAAGCTACATATCTCGGAGTTACATTTGATAACAAACTATCTTGGAAACAGCAGATAAATAAGGCAACCCAAAAAGCAAGGAGGAAATTGGCTATTCTAAGAAAGTTGTGTGGAACCACATGGGGTGCGAGTGGGAAAATACTCAGTAAAGTTTACCAACAGAGTATACGCCCACATTTAGAATATGGATCATCCGCATGGTGCTCAGCATCAAACACCACATTGCAAGAACTGGATAAAGTACAAAACCAGGCACTTAGGGTCATCACAGGAGCAATGAAATCAACACCAATATTGGAGATGGAGAAATTGTGGAGGATACCAGCACTGAGAGAACGGAGAGACACAAAGGTGCTGATACAGGCAGAAAAATTTGTATGCATGCCGAGACATCCAATGAAGGACAGATTCCAAAATCTTGCATTGGGACGACTTAAGAAAAGCAGCTTTATCCACCAAGCCAAGCGTATTAGTAGACAAACACCAGACATGCCAATAGTTGTTAAACCCCTTCTGCCCATACCAGAGCAGACTCCCTGGACAGATGAATCAGGATTATCAGTTCAAATACGGACAGAAGTGAAAGGAATAGTTGACAAAGAGGAACAAAATAGTCTACAGCGAAAAACAATAACTCTCAGTTTCCTGGATGAAGAATACCCACAAGACCTATGGATCCGTGTGTACACAGATGGATCAGCACAGAATGCAGTAAAGAATGGGGGAGCAGGTGCATATATAGAGTACCCAAATAACACTAGGGATATGAATAAAATAGCAACAGGGAAATATTGTCACAATTATGATGCAGAAATACAAGCAATAAAGTTGGCAATAGAAAAACTGCTGAACAGTAATCTTAGCCCACAGCCTGTAGTGTTTTGACAGATGCAAGATCAGTACTCCAGGCACTACAATCCAGAAAATTACCACATCTGCAGACCTTATTGACTGAACTCCGCAAGCACCACAGGGTTGCCCTGCAGTGGATCCCGTCTCACTGTGGAATACCAGGAAATGAGAAAGCAGATCAGTTGGCAAAGGAAGGTTCAACAGGCACACAACTAGATACACCAGTTACATACCATCATAAGAAACAGATAATCAAATCAATCAGAGGACCACAAGCCCCAAATCAGGATGCATTTCATAATATGAATAGATATGAACAAGTTATCATTATACGCCTAAGAACAGGACACAATCGACTCCATAGTCACATGTATACAAAATTCAAGATCGGCACATCAACTACTTGTACATGTGGACAGGCACCCCAGTCTGCTGAACACATACTTCAAGACTGCACTGAATATAGTAGACTGAGGAAAATCCATTGGCCCATAGATACAACACTACAGACAAAACTATACGGGCCACTGCAAGAATTACAAAAGACAGTAAAATTTATACAGGAAACGACATTGCAGATATAGACAATACTTCAGGCGAACGAAAGATAGATAGATAGTTCTAAACTTTGTTCAACTATTATACGTAGAGTAGTTATTTGATCAGCACATGATTTGTTCTTCCTAAAACCTGCTTGTTCATCTCTCAAATGTTTCTCTATGGCCTCTTTTAGTCTCTCCAGAATGATTCTGCTTAATATTTTTCCTGGCACCGATAATTCCCCTATAATTTGTGCACTCCTGTAAACTTTTTTTCTTTGGTAGTTTAATCATATAACCTGCTTTCCATTCTTTAGGTATTTCTTCCCTCTCCCAATTTTATCTAGTAGATTATGTAACATCTTGGTAGAGGTGTTAATATCTGCTTTGATGGCTTCTGAAGGAATTTCATCTGGCCCTGTGGCTTTACCATTTTTTAATAGTTTGATGGCTTTCATTATTTCTTCTTTCTTGGTTTTCCACAGTTAACGTGTAACTCTTCTTCTGCTGGTAGTACATCTGGAGGATTATTTGAGCCCGGTCTGTTCAAAAGTTCTTCAAAGTGCTCTTTCCATTTCTCCATTTGTTCCCTTATATTACTAAGCAGATTTCCTTTCTTATCTTTAATAAAGGCATTGATCTGTTTGTATTTTCCACTTAATTTTTTGCACTGTTGTAGAGTTCTTTCATATTCCCTTTATTTGCTACTTCTTCTGCCTCTTAGGGAGCCGCAATAGCTCAGTAGCCTTAAATGGGTACCGTTTTTTTTTTTCTGGGAAAGTAAAGTGGCACGGGCGTAATATCGACCACATTACCGAAAAAAATCATGTGCTGAAGGTTTGTAAAATATAGGGTCACTAACACCATATTTCCCTATACGCCACTTGGCGTGACGGGGGTACTTTAATTTTTTTTTTTTACTGTTCTGCCTCTTTAGCTAGTTCATCTATATATTTCCTCTTATCCCTTTTATGCATCTTCTCACTTCTTTGTTCACCTCTGTGTAAGCTTCCTGTGTCCTGGCTTTATTACTCCTCGTTTTGCTTTTATTTATGTCTGCTTTCTTGTTCTTTCTTTCTATAATTTTATCCAGGGTCTCTGCTGTCATCCATGCCTTATTCTGGCGTTCTCTTTTCCCTAGTGTTTCTTCGCATGTCTCTTTCCATATATCTTTTACCTGTTTCCAATGATCTTCTATATTTATTGTACTTTCTTGTTGTTGGAGGACTTGGTATTTGTTTGATATTGTGACTGCGAATTTATCTTTAATTCCTTGTTCTTTAAGAAACCCTACATTGAAATACTTTCTGCCCTTATTCGTTGTAGTATACCTTTTTAGTTTAATTTTAAGATTGGCTATCAGAAGATGATGATCAGAAGCTACATCTGCCCCTCTATATACTTTTACATCCTGTAACGATGACTTAAACTTATGATCAATACATATGGGAACACTTTGGTTTTCCGTTCTATGATCTGGTGACACCCACGTAGCTTTGTGTATTATTTTTTGTTGGAATATTGTTCCTCCTAGGCTCACTTGATGAAGGGCGCAGAAATTCACAAATATCTCTCCATTCTCGTATATAAACGAACTTAAATAATTAATACACAGAAATAGCGTTTGCATCTGTGTGCTAAGCCGTATCTACTTTTATTTTAAGAAGTCAACCCATCCCCACTTCCTGTTTTCAAGTTAACTATTAAGCCGCGGCAAAGATTAGGCGGCTGTATGCCACCAGATGGTTGGCGGAATGTTTTTGCTTTTATAAGGGAATGTTTGGGGAAAATAATGAAAGAAGATGATTTATACTACGTGATTACAAGCCGGTCACGCCATTTAACTCTCAGAGCTCGGTGATTGGCGCAACCACTTATTAGAGTTTCGGTCTGTCTTGACTTCTCATTTCTGCCTCGTCTACACTATCCATTATATGAATCGAGCTTCTGGATTGGTGCTCATTTGATGCCCGGTGGTTTCTTCAGTCAATCAAATTCCTTCAGTAAAAAAAAGTACACAGCCCCGTCACGCCAAGTTTTTACAGACATTCGGCTCATAATTGTTGGAGTAATGTGGTCGGTATTACGCCCGTGCCGCTTTACATTCACCGAAAATAATCCGGTACCCATCTAAGCCTGGGTAAACCCGAAAGCCGGAGATCAGGATCGAACCTGACCTCTTGTCCTTTGTAGTCCAGTTCGCTAACCACTGAGCTATCGCGACGCCCAAATCACTTCAAACCCCTTCCTTAATGCAGCAGAGACCATGGACAAAGTCTATCCGCCCTTTCCTATCTCGGCCATTTTCTCTACTTCTCTCCAATCTAGGTCAATGTTCCTATAGATTCTTTAAGTCTTAACGTGGGAATTGCATAACAAAAACATCGGCAGGCAGTTGTGGTTGTATTTTACAGTTTGATTGCAGCATTAGATAAGCACGCACACATACACGCGCATATATATATATATATATATGTATATATATATATATATATATATATATATATATATATATATAAGTAAAGAGCCCCGTGACGCCAAGTGACGTATAGGGAATATGGTGTTAGTGGCCATATAGTGACCATACATTTTACAGACCTTCAGCACATGATTTTCGGGGTAATGTGGTCGGTATTACGCCCGTGCCGATTTACTTTCCCATAACAATTCCTGTACCTTTTTAAGGCTGGGTGAACCCGGAAGCCGTCGGTTGGGATCGAACCCAACCCTTGTCCTTTGTAGTCCAGTTCATTAACCACTGAGCTATCGCTGTTCTTATATATATATATATATCTGAAATACCGGTCAACATGGCGGATAGGTATCTATACCTATGTTTCATAGATTACACCAAGGCATTTGACAAAGTAAAGCACCAAGGAATAATCAAATTTTAGAAAGCATAAACGTAGACAGCAAAGATCTAAGAATAATAACCATGTACTGGCAACAAACAGTGGCCATAAGAACTGGAAACCAATTGGGAATGTTTTAACAAATAAAACACTGTCTTTATACAAGGTTGTGGGCTGTCACCAGATTTGTTTAATATTTATAGGGAGATTATTTTAAGATCCATAAGGGACATGCCTGGAATAACAGTTGGAGGTCATAATATAAATAATCTAAGGTATGCTGATGATTCAGTCTGAATCGCTAAGAGAAGCAATGTTACAAGAAATGTTGGGCACTATAGTGAAAGGAAGCAAAAATAAAGGACTCAGTAATGGTGACAACAAAGAAAAAGACATCACCTCAGTGCAAAATAAAAACAAGTGGGACAATATTAAAACAGGTAAATTAATTTAAATATGTGTAAACTTTGTTAACCTCAGACGGACGATGTACAAAAGACGTGAGATGCAGAATGGCTCAGGCAAAAACAGCTTTCCAAAAAATGAGGAAGATACTATGCAATCCATTTTTGACAATAGAAACAAGAAAAAGAGTTCTTAAATGTTATGTAGAGCCAGTCTTAACATATGGATGCGAATCATGGACAATAGGACAACAGACAAGAAAATCACTGGAGTCTGTAGAAATGTGGTTTTACAGAAGAATGTTGAGAATACCATGGACAGCTAAGAAAAGTAATGAAGATGTTCTGAGACAGGTCAAAGCAAAAAGAGAGCTAATTTCCAATATTAGGAAGAAACAATCATCATTTTTTTGGCCATGTCATGAGAAGAGAACAACTGGAGTATATTGAGGGACCAAAAGGTAGAGGGAAGCAAAGAGAAAAAATAACAGACAGCTTAAGAGAATGTCTTGGCAGAAGGTCAACAACAGAAATGATAAATAGCTGGCCGAGATCGAAAGTTGTGGAGAGACTTGATCACCTACGCCAGCAAGCCCGGTACGTGATAGTGATGATGATAGCGGATAGGCAGCAGGAACTGCTAAAGGCTGTGTCTGAAAAGTGTTCCTTATTGCAGTTCCCTCATATTCCAAGTCAGTGAGCTACTGAGTTAAGTTCTCTGTGCACATTGTGAGCTTTGCGTTGCATCCATTTTGTATTCTGATTGCTTAAGATGAACGATGATATCGTATGACGGGGGAACAGATGGCTGTATTCACTATCTGTGCGGTTTCACTTCTTGTCTTTTGGCGTGTGCTGAGACTGCTATGATGGGGACTGTAGCTATCTTTCTTTGTCTGGGAGATGAGATATTAATTCCGATGATTCCACTGGCACGGGCCGTTGAGCAATTATGGATTTTAATTCGTTTGCAGTGATACTGGGGCATTCTATAACCATATATATATATATAAGAGAGAGTTGGGTTTGAGCAGTAGAAATATAGAATCTGTATCTACCTTCCTGGCAATCTACCTGCACTGCCTTATTTGTATTGCATCCATGCACATCTAAATTAGCCTCGTTTTAAAGTAAGTCTGTGTTAAGTCACGATCACATTTTTACATCTACATATTATACATGTACTGTAGTGCCATGTTAGTATCGATTATTATTGAACTGGTCCAGCTACAATCTACCCCTTGTACATAATGTTATATTAGATATTTGATAACTTTCACTTTGCACGTAAAGACACTGTTATAAGGTGTGCAACATTTAGAGTGAATGTATGCATTATGCACAGTAATTTCCGTACGCCATAATTTGTCATATAACATATACTATATGTGGTTAATGTGGAACACGTATTCAGAGGTGTTGGTGGAATACAGTACCGAGCTGCCTAGATCGTGATGTTATGATGATAATAATATACGATACCAAACATGGACACAGGTCGCAGAACTAAGACAGTGAGAGGTCGTTAGCAGCCATGATAGACCTACAAACATAATGACGCAAGAGTTTATTTTATTGAATGACAGTTGTGCTTTTGTACACTAGTGATTACTAAAATAAATGTCCGTGTATATTGTTTTGTTCTAATTCAGCTGCGGCTTCTTCGTTCTCTGTTTAAAGATGGCAGCATGTTTTCTTGTTACATTGCAGTGTATTATCATCAACTTTGGGCCATACGATTTGTGCAGGCATCGTTGTTTGACCATAAGAGGATTCTCATCATCATCATGTGCCATACCGGTTGGCGTAGTTGATCATGTCCCTCCACAATCTTCTATCTACAATACATCGTTCAGTTCTGTTGTTGACTGTTTTTCATGCCATGACACCAAGCTATCCAGTATTTTCTCTCTTTGTCGTCCGCGATCTCTCTTTCCTTTTATTTTGCCAGTTGTAACCAAGTGTGGCTGTTTATATTTCAATTAGTTTATTTGGGCCTTTGTATTTTATTTTGTTTTCGTGTGCCTATCTTTTGATACAACTACCGCCATAGCCGAAAAACTGGTGTGTTCATTTAGTGCTGCACCAGTTTATTATTCCCAGTTTTATAAATGTAGTGTAGTTTATCTTTGTAGTCAGTTAATGTACTACATCACTTGAATATTTGACTACTTGCTCTTGGCTTTCCCTCTGCGATATGGCCGTTTCTGCTTTCTCCTCTTCCTTCGTGACAGGGGCGTAAGCTGTGTTGTTTCGTTGCTAACAGCGGGCAATGTTAATTATATCCTTCAGGTCGATACGTACATGTCCAGTATAGCTTTTTGAGTACTTGGTTTGCCTTCATTCCCTACATTGTTTGCCTTCATTCCCTTCATTGTTTGCCTTCATTCCCTTCATTGTTTGCCTTCATTCCCTTCATTGTTTGCCTTCATTCCCTACATTGTTTGCCTTCATTCCCTTCATTGTTTGCCTTCATTCCCTTCATTGTTTGCCTTCATTCCCTACATTGTTTGCCTTCATTCCCTTCATTGTTTGCCTTCATTCCCTTCATTGTTTGCCTTCATTCCCTACATTGTTTACCTTCATTCCCTACATTGTCTGCCTTCATTCCCTAAATTGTTTGTCTTCATTCCCTACATTGTCTGCCTTCATTCCCTATATTGTCTGTCTTCATTGTTTGCCTTCATTCCCTACATTGTCTGCCTTCATTCCCTACATTGTTTGCCTTCATTCCCTACATTGTTTGCCTTCATTCCCTACATTGTTTGCCTTCATTCCCTACATTGTTTGCCTTCATTCCCTACATTGTTTGCCTCCATTGCCTACATTGTTTGCCTCCATTCCCTACATTGTTTGCCTTCATTCCCTACATTGTTTGCCTTCATTCCCTACATTGTCTGCCTTCATTCCCTACATTGTCTGTCTTCATTGTTTGCCTTCATTCCCTACATTGTTTGCCTCCATTCCCTACATTGTTTGCGTTCACTCCCTACATTGTTTGCCTTCATTCCCTACATTGTTTGCCTTCATTCCCTACATTGTTTGCCTTCATTCCCTACATTGTTTGCCTTCATTCCCTACATTGTCTGCCTTCATTCCCTACATTGTTTGCCTTCATTCCCTACATTGTCTGCCTTCATTCCCTACATTGTTTGCCTTCATTCCTACATTGTTTGCCTTCATTCCCTACATTGTTTGCCTTCATTCCCTACATTGTCTGCCTTCATTCCCTACATTGTCTGCCTTCATTCCCTACATTGTTTGCCTTCATTCCCTACATTGTTTGCCAGAATGGTTAGTCTATCTCTAGGACCCTAATCTGATAAACAGAGTAAAGCCATGAACACCTTTCGTCACTGGTCTTAAGTCACACGTGAGACACTGTCAGTTATGTCACTGATTAGCTCACTCAGCGCAGGCATCTCGCAGCGATGTCAAATCTGAGAGGCTGTTATAGTCTCTTTAGTTAGTGTGTTGTACACGTTCACAAAAGTGAATAGTGTCCGTGTACAGAACTACAGTAATTGCCATGTCTTGTGTTCTCCACAGCGGTCACTTTGCCGTAGTCCGACGAGTAATCCACAAAACCACAGGACATGCATACGCCGCCAAGTATATCCGAAAGCGAAGAGGAGGAGGCAGGAAAGGAGCCAGGATGGAGGACATCAACAAGGAGGTGAACATATTACGTCAGCTCAACCACAGCAACATTATCAGTCTGCATGACGTACATGAGACCAACCTGGAGGTTATTCTCATTCTTGAATTGTGAGTTCTCATTTCCTTCTTTGTTTATTGTGTGAAGTCGTTGTTTTAGTTTTGTTTACCTCAAAAAAGTCACCTATTATATAGATAAACTGATACTTCAAGGGTCTTGGCATGGTGAATGAAGTATTACGTATACCCCCCCCCCCCCCCCACACACACACACACACACGCACACAAAGACAAAATGCTGTCGAGAGTTCTGCACCCTGAATGATTTATCAAACTAGACAGGTTTACGCTTGTAGGGAGGTTAGACATTTTACATCATTGCCTTTGGGGAGTTCGGGAAGTGGGAGGAGCTGTGAACGCTACACAGGCCGATAATAAATAGATAATAAATCTGGTAAACTGTCCATTTATAGAGGGGATAAAATGCATAAACATGCAGCAGATCGAGAGTTAACCCGTACAAGTAGTGGCGAAAACTGATTGAATTTATTGACACCGAAATGAATGTCAAGGCTGTGTATTTGCAGTGGATTTTGGAGGGAATATGTAGGAGATGCAGATTAAAGACAATCCAGCGGAAAATAATTTCTAGAAAATGAAAGTAGATATAATAATGTATGCAAATATACCAAGTGAAAACTGACAAAAAATAAATGAACAAACATAGTCTATTACTGTAGCGCGTACCACCTTAAATGTGGAAGTGAACATTGTGAGTCAGATGTGGAGCTGGGAATGATGGTTAATGAGCGAGCAAGGTTGGGGAATTTTGTTGCAGACAATAACTAACAGCCTTACCTTCCATCATCGGGAAACTTGCAATAATTGAAACTGACACTCAGATGTTGATATATGGTAAAGTGGACGCATTTTTTTGCCATATTGTGAATGAGAGTTCAGAGTACCGTAATGATTTATGTAACAGTCATACATTTATAGCTACGACAGAAACGTTGGGCTTAGGCCTTTTCGTTTTATTATTTTCTTATTTTGTGTGCCGATTCTTCTTCTTCTACCTTTTAGCTCCCAGTGGAGCATAGGTCTTCAACAAACACTTTCCAAGTCGTTCTGTTTTTTGCAATTCTTTTAAGTTCATTCCATGTCTTCCCCATCATCTTCATCTCTGCTTCGATCTGTCTTCTCCAAGAATTCCTTGGTTTTCCTCTTTGTCTTTTCCATTGGGATTCCAAAAAAGGGCCTGTTGTGTAATACTCTCAGTTGGCTTCCGTAGTGTGTGTCCTATCCATCGCCATCGACTACACTGTATTTCTTTATCCACTGGTATTTGACCGGTACATTTCCATAATTCCACGTTAGTGACTTTGTCCTGCCATTTCCGTCCCTTTATTCTGCGTAAGCATCCATTAATGAAAGTCTATACTTTCGTGGTTGTCAATTTTGTTATTCTCCATGTTTCACAGCCATATAATAGGACCGACTTAACATTTGAGTTGAAAATTTTTATTTTTGTATTTAACCTAATTTCTTTGGATTTCCATGTTTCCCAGTGCAATGAAAGCTCCTCTTGCTTTTGATATCCTTATGTTGGTATCATTTTCTGTTCCTCCCTCTTTATCTATATTACTGCCCAGATACACGTATATGTAAGATTGTACGTCTAGTAGAGGTATTTCTCCTAGTTTTATTTGGTTATTGCCAACTGCATTAATTCTCATAATGTTGGTCTTATCTCTACTAATCTTTAGTCCTAGCTGTTGTGATATCTCATCTAATATACTCATTTAATCCTGCATCTGTTGATTGCTGTGTGATAGGAGAGCTATGTCATCAGCAAAGTCTAAATCATCAAGTTGTTTGGTCAGTGACCACTGGATCCCATTTCTGTTGTTTTGAGTTATTTTCATAATCCAATCTATGGCCAGTAGAAAGAGAAATGGAGACAGAAGGCATCCTTGCCTTACTCCTGTTCTTATTTCAAATGCTTCTGTAAGCTGTCCTTCATGCACCACTCTACATTTTGTTCCTTCATACATTGTTTTTATCAGGTTAATAAACTTTATGGGGATTCCGTAATGACTCAGCAACTTCCAAAGCATTCTTCTGTCTAAACTATCAAGTGTGCCGATTAGTTGATCTATATTTGATCCAGTTTTATCTTAAAACACATTGAAGACCCGTTTATTGTATTTTGTAACGTGAGCTCATCGTTCTTGTGATATATACTGGTTCTATTATATTGGTATATAAGAGTGTTAACTCTTGAGACTTATTAGTACCACGATTTCCCTGCGTTTTAAGAGTCAGATAACGGTGTTCACATTCTTCTTCGGTTATCTACTTTATTGTTTATTTCAATATCGGTCGGTCGAGGGTGCAGCTATAGTGTGTTGTTACAACGTGAGTAGAGTTGAAATCGAGATGCTTCAAACCTTGTGGGATATTTGTGTGACAAACCTTGTGGGATATTTGTGTGACAAACCTTGTGGGATATTTGTGTGACAAACCTTGTGGGATATTTGTGTGACAAACCTTGTGGGATATTTGTGTGACAAACCTTATGGGATATTTATGTGACAAACATTGTGGGATATTTGTGTGACAAACCTTGTGGGATATTTATGTGACAAACATTGTGGGATATTTATGTGACAAACCTTGTGGGATATTTGTGTGATTTCAATGTTTTGGGATCTCAGGCGTTGACGCCAACTAATGGGCAGACAGGAAATGCACATGTGACACATTCAATGAAAGTTTGAGATTCTACAGGATATATATGGTAATCCGGTGAGGTTAATTTATTATTGAGGACGTTGAACAACTCTCTGTGCTATAATTCAATTCACGCCCACGTCATTCTGTCGTGACCCACTCTGACAGTAAACAGTGACACGTGAGAGTCAAGCCACCGCCCACTGAAATAACAGGTGGCGATGGTCAAGACGTGCCATAAACACTTCTCACTTCCCACGATCACAGCCTGGTCATTATCAAAACCGATGGACCAACATTTCAATGTAGAAAAGCAGTTGTTGAGACTCCTTTAAATTTCTGGTTGAGTTTTTGTGTGTGTGTTCCCCAGCTTTTACCTCTGACGAAGTCCCGAGAGACTAGGAACTGAATTTTGCGTGTTAATCCGTTTTTTTTCCCTGGCAGTCGTGTGCACAGGGGGTCCCTCGCCGCACAGACAGAAAACTGCCTACGGAGGTATATTTTTCTCGTCTGAATAATTGACGTTTTAAGCCGGTCCTCGCTGCTAAGACCAGGAGTATGGTTGCTGCAGAGAGAAATTAAGAATAAAAATCCCAACTGGTGCAGCCGGGATTTGAACCAACAACCTCTTTGTCTCGAGGCCCGCGTCTTGCCTCGAGACCAACCAGTCCCCTTTCTGGTAGAGTGAGACGGATCAGGAGTGTAGAGTGTATGTAACAGCGAGCTATAGAAGCTCTGGACTTGTTACTTTGAGCCAGTTATGGCACGTTGCTACTGACCGCGTGGAGCCAGTCTGAAGTGACGCGATAACGAATCTGTTAGTAATCAGTACTTGGGGGTTGTGTAACGCTTGAGTGCTGGTGTTCGATCCACTTAAAGGTGATGTTCTGAACATGTGTAGTTAGAGTAGTAGCCATAGCCTGACGAGAGGCACTTCTCTCTCCATCAAACATGCAAACATTACACACGTCATGTCTCGAAATAAGTCATGCACAGCCTGGTTCAGAAAACGGCCGACCCAGTTCCGTTTTTTTTTCCCCTATCATGATCCATATTGACATACGATAACTATATACCAGGCAGTTAAAAACATACTATCATTGATTGCATGGTATTGACGGAAGTTTAGATGCCATGATTGACTCGGTTAACATTATTAATACGTCAAATTCGCGCCTGGCTGAAGGATTTAAAATGATTGAATGATTGCTATTCATAATTTGATGAATGGTCGTGGTATGCGAAATAGGCAGACTTTATCCAGCGTTGTTTTGTTAAGATTACCCTACACACAGAGCTACGTTTGATAAGTTTGTTGATATTTTATATTCTACACTGTGGCTGAAGTGAAACAACGGCCTCTCCTCTGTGCACACTTTCAGGCGCCACCTTGAATATGTTTACAGAAAATAACGGTCTAGATTATCTCATAATCTCAGAGAGGGAGGGAGAGATGAAGAGGTAAAGACATAATCAGGCAGTATCCTAGGAACATTTTGCGGCTACAGTGAAGAAACTCAAATACTGATACTATGCTGGTCAGGTACACTGATACTATGCTGGTCAGGTACACTGATACTATGTTGGTCAGGTACACTGATACTATGCTGGTCAGGAACACTGATACTATGCTGGTCAGGAACACTGATACTATGCTGGTCAGGTACACTGATACTATGTTGGTCAGGAACACTGATACTATGCTGGTCAGGAACACTGATACTATGTTGGTCAGGAACACTGATACTATGTTGGTCAGGAACACTGATACTATGTTGGTCAGGAACACTGATACTATGTTGGTCAGGTACACTGATACTATGTTGGTCAGGTACACTGATACTATGTTGGTCAGGTACACTGATACTATGTTGGTCAGGTACACTGATACTATGTTGGTCAGATACACTGATACTATGTTGGTCAGGAACACTGATACTATGTTGGTCAGGTACACTGATACTATGTTGGTCAGGTACACTTATACTATGTTGGTCAGGTACACTGATACTATGTTGGTCAGGTACACTGATACTATGTTGGTCAGGTACACTGATACTATGTTGGTCAGGTACACTGATACTATGTTGGTCAGGTACACTGATACTATGTTGGTCAGATACACTGATACTATGTTGGTCAGGAACACTGATACTATGTTGGTCAGGTACACTTATACTATGTTGGTCAGGTACACTGATACTATGTTGGTCAGGTACACTGATACTATGTTGGTCAGGTACACTGATACTATGTTGGTCAGGTACACTGATACTATGTTGGTCAGGTACACTGATACTATGTTGGTCAGATACACTGATACTATGTTGGTCAGGTACACTGATACTATGTTGGTCAGGTACACTGATACTATGTTGGTCAGGTACACTGATACTGTGTTGGTCAGGTACACTGATACTATGTTGGTCAGGAACACTGATACTATGCTGGTCAGGAACACTGATACTATGCTGGTCAGGAACACTGATACTATGTTGGTCAGGTACACTGATACTATGTTGGTCAGATACACTGATACTATGCTGGTCAGGAACACTGATACTATGCTGGTCAGGAACACTGATACTATGCTGGTCAGGAACACTGATACTATGTTGGTCAGGTATCTCACTCATCAGCCATTGCTGCAAGGGACAAGAGAACGGCATCGTTGAGTGGACAGAACTAAATTTCTTCACATACCACAATGAAAGAAGGAAAGCTGGTTTCGCGATCTTTTGTTGCCCCAATAACCCGGGGGTTACGTAATAGACGGGAGGGGGTTATGCAGATGTGTTAATTTACTTCAGTAATATACTGTAGCCCGTTCACAAATTTATGCTCAAACTCAACATCAATTTTCTCGGAAACAGTTTGGTGTATTGCTGTAAATTTCTGCATGTAGTCTTAGATTTTCCTTGACCTAAGAATTTGTAAACACGAAGTCCAAAGGCAAAGTGGATTCCGAGCGTATGAGTATTTCTTATATACATTGCGTACTAAAAACATATAGTGTACAGTAAACTTTAGATTTTATGGTATAAGACATCATAATGTTACGGTTATTCGACGGCGCATCCACATTATATAGAGAAGGGCGCAATTTCTCTGTTTCACAAAGAATTTTCCCTCATTATAACAGGGTATTCTGTTAATTCTCTACCTTCTCTATTAACAATGTCAGAGATGTTTTCCACTAACTTGAGAAAGCACTGGTTTTTCCATGAAGGATTTTTGTATAATACAATGGGTGGCGGTGTCAGCGAAAGAGATTTACCGGCGGCGTACTTCACTCAGAATCTGATGCAGCTAGGAGGTGCACAACTGTATTGGCGGCAGAAAATGCAAACCATCTCGCTGCCAGTGCTCTTGTTCTTCTAGGAGCACGTGCTTTTTACATTTCTTCCTGTACTCAATGCCTATCTGTAGGAGAGGGTCACGTACCATATTTTTAGCATCACCTATTTTAAACTTGGTGAGATCTGTTGCTACTTACCCTTTGACTTTAGCCCACACAAGCTGTAGTGAATTAGGCGTGAATGGTAATGTGGTAGTCGAAGTGAAGTGTGATCATGCTCTGTAATTGTTTTGTCAGTCAAAAACGTTTTTGGCTGCTTCCTTTGTTTCAAAAGTTGCAACAACTCTGATTTCAATGTCATAAAAGGAGACATTTTCATTTACAAGCCACGTCTTTATTTGATCTTTTGTGCTTGATGAAGTTGGAACTTTGTCTTCCGCCTTGCTGCTCTAGTAGGGTGCATTGTCCATTACTACCAGCAGGATAGTGTTCTCTACCCAATCCCTAAAAATGCGTCTCATCATTTCAGAGTGGTAGTCCTTACCGCCTGTAGACTTTGCTTGGGAAAGCTCTGCTTGATTGCCACGTCCAATCTCTCTGATTCCAGCTTGTGCTGTTATAATGAATTGTCCTTTGCTGAAGTACTTCTATGCACGAAAAAGCTCCATTTTCTCCAACAGAACCAGGGAATTAAATAAATCCAGAGCAGTTTGTCGTATCGTCATCTTAAAGTTGACCCTCTGGTTAGCTTTCGCAATACTACCACCCTCGGATTGGTTTCAACTTTTGCTGCTCTTCATACAATCATATGAATTATTGCCCAACAACCACATCCGCGTCGTTTGAAGTTAACGAATCATTTCAGAGGAGGAGGTATTTTTACAACACTCGAAAACAATCGCAAATAATCAACAGAAAAAAACAAACAAAACAAAGAACAATAGATGGTCCGAAGCAGGGTTGAACCCGTACTCTTTGGCACAGCGCCTTGCCATGAGAAGCCAAACGCTGGGGAACACTGCCAACTCAGCTAACTAAAAAATTAGCTATCATTGGCGATGTCTTTCACGCAGGTGTACTCACGACTGTAGCATAGGGTTAAGATCACAACTCGGAAATAAATTGTGTATCTGTATTGTCCTACTAAGACAAGTATCTCCCGGAGAGGGTAGGGCTGAATACTTGCATTGCAGACAAACAGTTATAGGACGAAACAGCACGACTGGCAGTTTCCAGTGGTTTATACTGGAGACAATAATAAATGTCTAAAATCTCTATAATAATATTTATTTATTATTATTTGTCTCCACGTTTGAAGTTATGTTGTGGATTTTCAAATACATTTGCTAAAATAGAGCAGTAGAGATGTATATATGTTCAGTAGTTGAAGTCTAAATACAAGGCACATATATTCTATTTTATATGAACATTAACAAACTTGAATTCCCACCTATGAGCATTTCAAGTTCTTCTATTTAAAAGAAGCTAAAATTCCATTAAGGAGTGTAATCGCAGTGACATATCCGCCAATATATTTGCCTGTTCAGAAAAAAAAAAATGTTAGTAAACTGCTTCCATGCTGACGTTCACACACGTAAATATCTAGCAAGCTGTCAGGAAGTTTGTTTTTCAAAATAAATTTAAAAGAACGCGTTTCATCCGGTGATGCTGTCTTAACAGCTCTCTTGGGCTATCACCAGCACTTGTTTAATTTAAATGTGGGGGATTCCGTGGCCTCCCGTGCTCGCTGTGTCAAATGTGGTCTCGTTATCCGTCGACTCGACCCTGGAGCCAGATAGTGGCCTGTCGTCCCCAGTAGCCAGTTTTATTTACGAGTCTCCAGGCAACCATTATCACAGCTTATCCTACACCACTACTTATCTTCAGTTGTCCCTTTTTTAAAAAAAATTTCTGGAAGAAAATGTTGGAGCTGAGTAGGAATTCATATACATTGAGGTTAACGGGAAGGGCGCCGTGTTTTGCCTTAATATATTTAAATAAATGGGTTTGTTTCTGGTGTATAATGTGATGCATTTTGGGAAGCAGGCCAAGAAATTGTCTCTTTCACAGCTGTTTATTTTCTTCTCAAAGTACATTTTAGTTCTAATCTTCGAAATTTAGCAACGTTTTTGGATAAAGGTGTCTTGAGCCTAGTAAGTAAGCAAAGAGGAGTCCCGTCACGCCAAATGGCGTATAGGGAATATGATGTTAGTGACCATAAATTTTCCAGACCTTCGGCGCATGCTTTATGGGGTAATGTGGTCAATATTACGCCCGTACCGCTTTACTTTCCCAAAAAATCCGGTACCCATTTAAGGCTGGGTGAACCCGGAAACCGTCGGTTTGGATCGAAATTACCTCTTGTCCTTTGTAGTCCAGTTCACTAACCACTGAGCTATCGCGGCTCCCTTCTTGAACCTAGTACATTCCTATAGTTTTCCTGGTTGTTCTATTACTGTATACGTTAGTTGTTATTTGCTGTTTAGGTTGTTCCCATTCTTGTATTGTATGAAAGTGGCTTTAACTTGTGACACTTACACGCAAAACTAATTTATTTTTAGTTAAATTGAATATTTATGTATGAATACCATTTTAGTAGTTAATGCTCGTAATATATAAAAATAACACACCAAAGACTGGCAAATCTGAGAGTTTTGGAGGATGCGGTATTCCATTTTTAATCACAACGGTTAAAAAAAAAATATTAATAACTTAATTTAATCACTTTGAATGTGTAATAACAGAAGCGTGTGTATTTTATCTTCCGGAAAAAAACACACAAATGCGTGGATGAACTAAAATATCAATCACAAATAACTGTGCTCTAGTCTCTCTCCGCCCTCAACCCCATTCGTTACTCTTGAGGAAAAATAAAGTGACACGGCGAAGCTTTAAGAGTTTGCTTCAAACTTCGTGGTCTATATGTCGTTGGTGACATTTATCTTTTTTTCCCCCCTTTGAGATGTATTCCTCTTTGCTCTTTATGTTGTTGCATCTTGTCAATGCAACTCGAAGTCAAGCGGCTTAATCTGCCACTGTGGACTATAAAGTGAGGCTTTTTGCATTACCATTTGACAAGTAACGCTTCTGTACTAATGCGTGACATGTACTCTCTGTGGTGGAGAAGAAATTAGGTTGTTTTTTTTTCGTTTTTTACAGAACTTGGAATATGGAGGCAAATTCAGAAGATTTCTTAAAACTGAAGTCAATTATAGAGGCAAAGTACTTGCCGTACTGTAATGGTTATGTATATGGAGCTGTAGACACCTAACTTGTACAATAATGGTTATGTATATGGAGCTGTAGGCACCTAACTTGTACAATAATGGTTATGTATATGGAGCTGTAGACACCTAACTTGTACAATAATGGTTATGTATATGGAGCTGTAGACACCTAACTTGTACAATAATGGTTATGTATATGGAGCTGTAGAACCTAACTTGTACAATAATGGTTATGTATATGGAGCTGTAGACACCTAACTTGTACAATAATGGTTATGTATATGGAGCTGTAGGCACCTAACTTGTACAATAATGGTTATGTATATGGAGCTGTAGACACCTAACTTGTACAATAATGGTTATGTATATGGAGCTGTAGGCACCTTACTTGTACAATAATGGTTATGTATATGGAGCTGTAGACACCTAACTTGTACAATAATGGTTATGTATATGGAGCTGTAGGCACCTTACTTGTACAATAATGGTTATGTATATGGAACTGTAGGCACCTAACTTGTACAATAATGGTTATATATCTGGAGCTGTAGGCACCTAACTCGTACAATAATGGTTATATATCTGGAGCTGTAGGCACCTAACTCGTACAATAATGGTTATATATCTGGAGCTGTAGGCACCTAACTTGTACAATAATGGTTATGTATATGGAGCTGTAGGCACCTTACTTGTACAATAATGGTTATGTATATGGAGCTGTAGGCACCTAACTTGTACAATAATGGTTATATATCTGGAGCTGTAGGCACCTAACTTGTACAATAATGGTTATATATATGGAGCTGTAGGCACCTTACTTGTACAATAATGGTTATGTATATGGAGCTGTAGGCACCTTACTTGTACAATAATGGTTATGTATATGGAGATGTAGACACCTAACTTGTACAATAATCGTTATGTAGCTGAGGCAGGAGGCACAGTTCTTGCCGTACAATAATGGTTATATATATATATATATATATATATATATATATATATATATATATATATATATCTGGAGTTCTAGTCACAGTACTTACCTTACAATAATTGTTATGAATGAAAGAGATGGAAGTTAAGATGGGCACAGCCATTAACGAGAAACTTGTGGACGTGTAAGAAGACTTATCAACCAACACATAACTGGAGGCGTCAGTCGCTGGACACTACGGGACATGCTGAGGAGGGGGATCTGAGCACCTATGGACTTGTTCAGAGTGCAATGATGATGACCCTCACAAAATTTAATAATTATTAGTTGAGGCAGGAGGCACAGTACTTGACATGCACTAATAGTGTGTATCTGGAACTTTAATCACAGTACTTGACATGCACTAATAGTGTGTATCTGGAATTTTAATCGCAGTACTTGACATGCACTAATAATGTGTATCTGGAACTTTAATCACAGTACTTGACATGCACTAATAGTATGTATCTGGAACTTTAATCACAGTACTTGACATGCGCTAATAGTATGTATCTGGAACTTTAATCACAGTACTTGACATGCGCTAATAGTATGTATCTGGAGCTTTAATCGCAGTACTTGACATGCGCTAATAGTATGTATCTGGAGCTTTAATCGCAGTACTTGACATGCGCTAATAGTATGTATCTGGAGCTTTAATCACAGTACTTGACATGCGCTAATAGTATGTATCTGGAGCTTTAATCACAGTACTTGACATGCGCTAATAGTATGTATCTGGAACTTTAATCACAGTACTTGACATGCGCTAATAGTATGTATCTGGAGCTTTAATCGCAGTACTTGACATGCACTAATAATGTGTATCTGGAACTTTAATCACAGTACTTGACATGCAGTAAAGGTTATGTAACCGGGACCTTAGTGAAGTTTGGCGTTGTCAGTAACAGACAAATGTTACCAGTAACAAACATATGTTGCTAGGTGATGAGCTCTATAAAATCTACTTGGCAATATTTTACTGGAACAAGCCAAGTCACGTGGTAGACATTGATATGATGATAGTCATTTTTCTGACTTTAGACCTGAGTAGACACAAAATCCACAAACTCCACAACAAAGAACAAATGCTAGCAAAAACACTTATGACGCCGAACCTAAGAGCAGAGGTGCATAGGCTGCAAGATCAATAACCAATCAAACATAACTAAAATGAACAGGGAACCTGTTATATTCATATTGTCTTTGTGCGGCGTGGAGTGGAATAGGGTTGGGATTTTTCTGCTAGATCTTAGCGAATCAAACGGAGCCTATATGATCAATATCTCTCACATACAAATTGAGATAAAAGCAATAATAATAATAATTGAGATAAAGGTGGCGTTCTAATATAATAAGAATTTAGATAAAGGTGGCGCTCTAATATAATAATAATTGGAGATAAAGGTGGCGCTCTCATATAATAATAATTGAGATAAAGATGGCGCTCTCATATAATAAGAATTGAGATAAAGGTGGCGCTCTAACATAATAAGAATTGAGATAAAGGTGGCGCTCTCAAATAATAAGAATTGAGATTAAGGTGGCGCTCTAATATAATAAAAATTGAGATAAAGGTGGCGCTCTCATATTATAGGAAATGAGATACAAGTAGGTGGAAGCTTTCTTGTTCTTCGTTGAGTAGTTGCCCCGCGCGAATCTCACTCCATCTTTCAGAAATTTTGGAAACTGATGATTGAGATGTAAGTGAATAGAATTTACAAAAACTGTAATCAGTCTGACTAGTGTGTCTACACAGGAAGTCCAGACCAATCACACGCTGGTTTAGAGGCACTCACTATAAGAATGGCACTGTCATGGTAGCCTCCAGGTAAGAGAAAGTATGGAAGTCCCTGGAATACACGGAGAAGAGAATTCACGGAAACCACTGAGAACATTCTTTTAGTCTGCAGAGAAATAGAATGTCCAAGAGCAGGAATTGGTGGAGATACCTTTAGTTGAAAACAATCATCTTCATTGAGTAACGAGCAACTCCACAGTGGTCAAATGCCCTTATTAGCATGTTCCCTAGTATGAAGCACACATGTTACACACTATCTTAAGCATTGAAGATGGCCTAAACTCTGACGCACGAACTCCGTAGCACCGGCGAGAGACGTTATCCGTTGCCTATTCTCAAAAAATGTGCCGAATGTGATTAATTAATGTGAAAAAAAGGTAAAGTACCCCTCTCACGCCAAGTGGCGTACAGGGAATATAGTGTTAGTGACCGTGCATTTTAGACCCTTGGCACATGATGTTTGGTGTAATGTTGTCGGCATTACGCCAGTGCCGCTTTACTTTCCCAGAAAAAAATCCTGTACCATTAAAGACTGGGTTGATCGGAAGCCGTCGGTTAGGATCGAACCCTATCTCTTGTCCTTTGTAGTCCAGTTCACTAACCACTGAGCTATCGCGGCTCCCGATAAATTGATATGAGGACACTTATAATGTAGCCATTGATTGTGAACATAGAGGACATAGGTGATGACTGTTTGAATTGGAGAACAATGAAGAGACGTAACTGTTAGGTTAGCACAGAAAAAGAAGAGGTTGTTTGAAAGCAGCAAGCGATAATTGCTTGCGTTCGCCCGATGACTAAAGCAGCACACCTCTTCGTTATCCGCCATTAAAAGGGCGTGTTTACGTTGTGTTGTTGTTATTGTTTGTAGTATAACTGTGATATTTGCGCCTTTCGGCCCAACACATCCGACCTCAGCACGCAGCAAGCGATAAATTAGAGAGTAAATTAAAATAGTTGTTTAAACAGTGAGTGGCTGAAACTCTCGGTACCCATATTCTTGATCGATCACCTTTGGAGTTATCCCGGGGTCAGTGTGGTTGTATCTGCTCACTAACTAATTAGCATTTAAATGACGTCATAACCACTCAATTCCAGGCCCTGTTGACACTTTCACGGTTCTGGTGTTTTGTGAATAAGTGTTGTGAATAGTGCTAACATAAGTGACATGTCATCTTTCTAATTCTTGTCACTTGTACACATGGTGAAAGGCAATCTCTTGTTCTTTGTCAGCTTAAGCGTGGTTACGGTGATAGATTCTTTGCTTGATATTATTTTTTCACCTTCTCTTTTCATACTTTAAAAAAAAAATGTGCTGCATCCGCCGTGCCGCAGTTAGAACCGAGCCTGTGGTATATATTACCTTCAACGTGTGGTTCAGAACATTGATTTGGCTGGTAGTTTGTTTAACAGGTTGAAGATGGCATCCGCTCGCCATCTTTAGTCACATTTTACGATATGCTAGGGTTTGCATGGACAATATCACAACAATGGACAATATCAAACATGGACAATAGGACAACACACAAGAAAATCACTGGAGGCCGTAGAAATGTGGTTTTACAGAAGAATGTTGAGAATACCATGGACAACTAAGAAAAGTAATGAAAACGTTCTGAAAGAGGCCAAGGCAAATAGAGAGCTATTTCCAATATTAGGAAGAAACAATCATCATTTTTTGGCCATGTAATGAGAAGGTAACAGCTGGAATATATTGTAAAGTAAAGTACCCCCGTCACGCCAAGTGGCGTATAGGGAATATGGTGTCTGTAACCATAAATTTTACAGGTTTTCGGCACTTTATTTTAGAGATAATATGGTCGGTATTACGCCCGTACCGCTTCACTTTCTCAGAAAAAAATCCGGTACCCATTAAAGACAGGGTGAACCAGAAGCCGTCTGTTGGGATCGAACCCTTCCTCTTGTCCTTTGTAGTCCGGTTCACTAACCACTGAGCTATCGCCGCTCCCTGGAATATATTTTAACAACTGGAAAAATCCAGGGACGAAGAGATAGAGGGAAGCAAAGAGAAAAGACAGCTTAAGAGAATGGCTTGGCAGAAGGTTAAAAACAAATGATAAATAACTGTCGCGATCGAAAGTTGTGGCGAGATATGATCACCTACGCCAGCAGGCCCGGTACATGATGATGATGAGGGTTTGCCATCGACCACCTCTTCATTCTTAACCCTGGTACACACCTCCATTATCGTAGAAACCGAAATGATTGTTTACGCTGGAAATTGTTGAAATTTTGAAACGGTAACAGAATAGACAATTCATTTATTGCTACCCTAAAGTATGTCGTAAGAGGCGACTAAGGAGGTTGATCGATGGCTTGACAAGCTGTCATTGTAAAAAGCATTGTTATGGAAACAGACCATAGATTTTAGAAGCAGTGATCTCTGCAATATGTGCCACTTTGGTACGCAAGGTTTCTGTTTTTGAGATTGTGGTTCTGCCCTATGTGCCGTCTTCGGCTCGAAAGGACGATAGATAAAGTATTTCTCAACTTATTGTCGCTGCTACTCGTATATGGCTGTCAGTTTGTATAACTCATTGACAGTTGTCTTGTGATAAAACGTCATTACTGTGTTCGAGCTATGTCCGTTAGAATCACAGACCAGAAGATATCAGTGCAGTGCATTATCTACGCAGTACTGGCTAGTGACTCTAGGGTAATTTTCTTGAAAGATGGTAGACACATGTTTTTGAAATTTAGCCCATGAAACAGCAAACTACCTACTCTTAGGTCTTCAGCTAACACGGTTTATTTTATGTGTATTACTTCTATAAGTCACCGTATTTTATCTTCCTTTTATAAGACTAGTCACACGATCCTATCTCTAGGTCAGAGATCACTAGAAAGACTCGATTCCTCCAAATCTGGTTTGAACCAACTACCTTCACCTTCAGATTGTGAGGCGAGTACCTTACCTCAGCGTTACAGCAAACCCCTAACTAAAATATTCGTGTGTAACATTTCTCTGGAAAAACTGACATGTTCTATTGTTATTGATAATTGACATGTTCTATTGTTATTGATAATTGACATGTTCTATTGTTATTGATAATTAACATTGATAACTGTCATGTTTTATTGTTATTGATAATTGTCATATTCTAGTGTTATTGATAACTATCATGTTCTATTGTTATTGATAATTGACATGCGCTATTGTTATTGATAACTGTCATGTTATATTGTTAATGATAACTGCCATGTTATATTGTTATTGATAACTGCCATGTTCTAGTGTTATTGATAATTGTTATGTTCTAGTGTTACTGATAACTGTCATGATCTAGTGTTTTTGATGCCTTGGGCGCGATGAGGTGTTCATACTTCTCGATTACTGAATGTGTAAACACGGAAGACATGACCAGAATCAATGTTGATGTTAATAGCTTTGTGGCTTTATCATCTTCTG